>JAKGSA010003147.1:0-10472 GCA_033558755.1 Philaethria dido
TGAGGTATTCATACTCCAAGTGTTTTTAGATACGTGACGTCACTTTCAATTCAATATGGTGCCCTGTAGAGGCGATTACGTCATGAATAATAACAAAAATATCGTTGATCGGTACCGTGTGGGGTATCAAATGAAAGGACTTAATTAGCACATTTCAAATATGTTGTACATAGCTAGCTTTTATAGCCTAGTTTAATTGTATTTGCTTCCTAAATTTGAAGAATTGGTTCAGTCGGGTTTTTTATTCTTTATAATATTTATTAAAGTACTACTATACTCGTATGAACAATAACTGTATCTATTTGCACACATGTCTGTAATTTTCTTAGGGTCCAAATTGTTCTTCCCCATATATTGTTTTTACTTAAATTTCATAGTCAAGTTGCGGTTACACTCATATATACTTAAAAAATGAAATTAAAACCAAATAGACATATAGCATTTTTTTTATCATTATTCCCCCGATTGGGTATCGAACCCACAACCAAACGTTACAGACGCTGTCCTCTTGCGTTACGATGACCAGTTCTCTCTCTCTCTCTCTCTAATGATAGTAGTAGTAGTCTTTTTAAAATAACACATACAAATATATATATATATATAAATAATGAAATGAAATGAAAGGACGCGTTATTAACGCGTCAACGGGGACACTAGTATATCTAATCTAGTATATCTATGTATGTATAAAAATAATTTAATATAACAATTACAATGGCTTCATTAACGTTTTCATTAACAAAAAGAACAAAAGCACTTTATTTGTCATTTGCACTAAATATTTACAATATGGGTTAATTCGATATGTTGTAATATTTTGTAATTTGCTTTGTATTGGTGCTATAATTATATCTGTTTAAATATTATTAAATATTTTGACGTCATTGTGGCACAGTGGAAAGCGCATGGCCGTTAACGTGATTGCTATGAGGCATGTTTATATTTAAATTTTTGGTAATTCTTCGCTTTAGAAGGATGAACCGCGGCGTTTAGTTCCGCAACTTAATACATATTATTAAAAAACCGGGCGGAAAGTTGAGAACGTAGTGTCTTGCTATTAAATTTAAAGTTTTTTTTTGATGATCCTGCAAAATCAAATTATAATAGCATACCCTTGACTTAGACTGTAAATTTAGGTATAGACCTAAGCTAAGTAATTTTTTTGTTGTGTTGCCTTTTTTTTATACAACACCAAATATACATAATCGACAAAACCACTGTGGTTTTATATATAACTTAATTATAATCATCAGTCAGTCATATAAATAGTAAACTTTAGTTTCTATTTGTAAAATAAAGCGTAAGGAGGGAAGCTGTCAAATCCTTGAGTTAAAAGTTCACGGTTAGCTCCATGTAAACGTATTGTATAAGCGATCTCATGAAATATATTCAGATTTTTTTCACGATTGATTTTGATCTCTCCTGATAATTTACGAACGGAATGGAACGGAATTGTTGAAAGAGAATGGAGTGTGTGCGCGGCGTTGAGTTCCGCCACTCAACACGCAATTCCTCAATTCGGCGGAAAGTGGGGAACGGAATTGTTGAAAGAGAATGGAGTGTCTTAACACTAAGTTCCCTGGTTCTCTCTGCCTAACCTACTTTATGCGGAATACAGCGTGAAGTTATAATTTACTCAATATGGAAATAGCAGATTAACACTATAATCCAAAGGTACGCTTTTTTGCCGACTTCAATAAAAGGAGAAGAGAATCTTCTCCTTTTATTGAATTCAAACTATATTTTTTTATATGTGTTACCGCATAACTTTAACTAGGTGAACCAATTTTGATGATTCTTTAAATGATAGTTGCTTATGTGGTCGTTGCTTATGTGTGTGTGGCAAATTGAATCTAATAAATATTTAATTTTGAGTTATTATAATTTTACTTTTTAGTGCATTGTATTTTTTTTTCTTAAAATCCTAATTTTTCATAATTAATTTCTCTTTTCAGTCAACATAGGACAGTTCATAGATGGTTACAGCGTGGGATGGTCAGCACCGATTATACCCAAACTACAAGATCCAAATGAAACTCCCCTTCCAAATATTATAACAGATTTAGAAGCATCATGGATAGGATCTCTTTTGTATGTCGGAGCTATTGTAGGTAAGTTCCATTTTTTTAGCTTCACTTTGTATCCCGCATATAGCGGGGTAGGCAGCGGGAACCTGAAAACCTAATGTTTTCCACTCCGTTCTCCACTTTCCGCCGAATTGAGGCTTTGCGTGCTGAGTGGCGGAATTCAGAGCCTCGCTTTGTCTTGTTACCAGACCCAGGAAACGAAAATACTAAACTTTTACATTTCCTGGAGTGGAATTGAACCCACAACCTGTTGCGTTTACAGTCGAACGCCTGTACCTCTGCGCTACGTGGCGTGAAGGATACAGCGTGAAGCTAAAAAAAATAAAAAATAAAAATCGTTGACAGTACAAGATAAGATAAGATTTTATTTAGTGTTTTTTTTAAATTCAATCTCGAAGTTTATTGAAATGATGCAGTATATAAATACCTCCCCGTGCGTATTTCCATATGGCGTAAAGAAGTGATGGAGTTATAAATTAGTCCTTTGTTTGTTTCTGTTGGAAATTCACTATTTCCTTTGTTAAACGTTTAATTATCACTTCAACAATTTTGATAAATAAGTAAACATTTTATCAAAATTAGTTGAATCCCGCGTCAAGTTGTTTGCGTAGACCATTATTAAACGTAAAATCCCGTTTTTTCAGGTTGTTTCCAGCAGAAATTTCGAGAAATCCTTAGTGCTTTAGTACTTTGACATTTAGCTTGGGAGTCCCAAGGAGCCTAAATGTCAAATTTCATCTTTGGCAGTGCATTTCATTTGTAATGTTGTGAATCCGTCACTCAGTAATAATATAAGCGTTTTTAGAATTAAAGATTAAATAATTATATTTATTTAATTTAACACAACGTACTAGATATTCATTTTGTTTTTAGTCATTACTTTTATAATTCTACTTTTAATATATTAAGACACATTTAAACCTCAATTTATTACAAAATCATTACGCAATAATTAATTTTCCCGCCAATGCGCTTCACCACAGATAAAAAAAGTAAAATAACATTGTAACAACGCGAAGCTTCACTATTTAAAATTGTATTTTTGAAAGTAGTATGTATATATTAAATGTATATATATTTATTTTCATTCTTAGGTCAATTATTTTTAATGTAAAAAATATCGTATGTATTTTTATACGCCTTATATTTTATTAAAGAGTACATACACAATCTTAACTAATAATATTGGTGCGTACTACGGAGTGTCTTATCACTTGTTCTTAGGTTCCTCTGCCTACCTTATATATGCAGGATACAGCGTGAAGCTAAAAAAATACTAATTATATATTAATAATATTACTAGAATAAGTAAAAATAGACGAAAATAAGAGTTGAAATTTTTCTTTGAAGTTATAACGAATAAATATTGCACTTGCATGTTGCACTTAAAAAATTAAAAAAATAGATAAAATTATAAGATATCTAATTGAATGTGGACTTATGTCTAGAATATCTTTTGTTAACTTAACATACATAATTAATTGTAAGAGAAAATATGAAAACAATATAGTCCAAATAGTAGTAATATTAATGTGTGGGCGAAGTTAAAGAAACTATTATTTAATAACACGCCCTTCTGCGAAACTCTACATCCCAAGTCACCTGTCAAAGTCATAATTGGCAGAAAGCCATGTTTGTTCCTTTGGAGGATTTTTTGAATCTGATCGCAATACTCATAGTGTTCACTAGAAACGTAGCGATGGTGTTCGCCTGTTAGAATAATAAGCGGCTTGGGAATGCGGAATGGTCACAGTCAGCAACCTCGTGTATGTGGGAGAAATTGTGGTGAGTATAAGGCAAGGTTTGTTATATTAGGATATTCCCCCGATAATTTCATTATTTTTATGATGAACGCCTGTCGGTAGTGGCACAAGTAAAGCACTGTAAACTTTGACAAGTTGTGGGTTCGATTCCCACTCCAGGAAATGTAAAATTTTGTATTTTCATTTCTTTGGTTTGGTAACAAGGCAAAGCGCGGCGTTGAATTCCGCCACTCAACACGCAATGCCTCAATTTGACGGAAAGTGGGGAACGTAAATGTTGAAAGAGAATGGAGTGACTTTTCACTAGGTTCTCTGGTTCCCTCTGCCTACCCCGCTATATGCGGGATACAGCGTGAAGTTAAAAAAAAATGATGTAAAATATCTTTTGTCGGCTTGCCTGTCAACAGTCTTATCGTATCGTGGCCACAAGTGGGCTGTAAACGTGACAAGTTATTATTTCAATTCTCACTCCAGGAAATGATAATATTAAATAATATTTAGTATTTTCATTTCCTCGTTTTGGTAACAAATCAAAGCGCGGCGTTGAGCTCCGCCACACAGCACGCACAGCACGTTATTCCTCAATTCGGCGGAAAGTGGGGAATGGAAATTTTTCAAAGAGAAAGAAGTGTCTTACCACTAAGTTCTCTGGTTCTCTCTGCCTACTCTGCTATGCGCTGGAAACAGCACGAAGCTAAAAAAATATATATCTACTCTATTGGCGAATCTTGAGAGTAAAATATGGTATGACGTCACGTCAAACGGCCTGACACTGAGATGCCATCATGTCCTTCCAAGCCGCCACTTAAGATCTTTCATTTTTTTTTAATTTACTTTTCTTATTTGACAAAAAAACACAATTTGTAAAGTTTTTAAGTGTCACAAGAATTATCAAATCGTCACTTTTTTAATTGTTTTTAATTGTATGTATATATTCATATTTTAAGATATTCATCGTCTGGCACCCAATTTTTACTTGCAAAAAGTGTTATTTCTGCATTGGAATATTCAATATTTCTTAATTATTGTAACTAGCTTAAGTTTTTATTGTTAAAAGAAAAGTTTTAGTTATATTAATATTAACCGACTTCCAGAAAAGGAGGAGGTTTCGACTGTATTTTTTATGTGTGTTACCGCATACATTTTTACTGGATGAACAAATTTTGATGATTTTTTTACATGATAGCTATAACCTCAACAGTAGATATATAATAAAATAATATGTTTGTCATTGCAAAGTTACGTCGATCAGAAAAAAATACATCTATCAAAAACATCAAGCTAACTTGTACAGGGTACAGTGTTTTTGATGTGGTTCAATTGAAATTTGAGATCTGACGCGTTTTTGAGTTATTCGTAATAATTTAGTGCATTTTATTTTAAGTCAGCTTTCTATTTTTGTTAAAATATTAATTATGTGTCATAATTTTAAATCATATCCTGTTTAATTCGTTAATCTTGGTTATACTACGTTAGAAGCTTTACGCGTACGGAATAGGAGATGCCTTTTTAATCTTCTCATATCACGTGTGAAATATTTTTTATGCTTATTTCCGAATAATTGAATGGGACATTTATTTACGAGTCAATGTTAGGGCATGATTCGTTTTTATTTTTCATATGTATGCCAACGCCTGTCGTGGCCCAGAGGCATAAACGTGCGATTGTAAGCGCGACAGGTTATGGGTTCGATTCCCACACCAGGAAATGTAAAAGTTATTATTTTCATTTCCTGGGTTTGGTAACAAGGCAAAGCGCGGCGTTGAGTTCCGCCACTCAGCACGTCATGCCTCAATTCGGCGGAAAGTGGGGAACGGAGAGTCTTAATACTAGGTTCTCAGGTTCCTTCTGTCTACCGTGCTATATGCGGCAGCGTATTAGTATACGCATATATTGGACTATTCTGAAATATAATAAAATTGGCTTGCTGTGAATTTTCTTCTCATAGTTATGCTAAATTTTATTTTTTTCCTTCTGCATTATTTTTGTAAAAACTATAAAGCCTTACTTATAAGTAAGGAATATTTATTTTTCTTATAAGAAAAATAAATATTCCCTACAATGTCACAAAGAAAATATATAAGGGTTATTAACGATTTATTGTAATTTTATTTTTCGCAGTCTAAGTATATGAATAACACTTAAAAATATGTCAAAATTTATTACCTCACCATATATGTATATAATATATTTTATTTCAAGTAAGTACAGTAAAATAAAAAAAATATAGTTAGAAAACTAAAAAAACCATGCTTTTGTAAAGAAAGTTGCTGAAAAAAAACTTCATTGGATTGTTTTTCAAAACTTGGCTGACGCTGCACTACGCTTTAAAAAAAATAGGTTTTCTTGAAACTCTTATAGGTGTTTTCATATTAATGCATTGTCATCAGTTTTTTAATAAGTATGAAAAAAATAAAATTAATTCAAAAGCTATCTACCGTCATACAATTAATATATTGTTAACATTTATTTTTTTAATTTTCACATATAAATACAATTTCGTTTCAGTTCAACCAATATTCGTGGGATTCTCCTTACATCCACATCAATAGTGGGCATTTCCGGTACCTTAGCGGCGTATGTCGTGGGTTCGATGGTATCTTACTCTTCAACAGGATATATAGCATTAGTTATAAATATAGTACATGTGATAGGTATTATTTTCATACCTGAGTCACCTGTGTACTATGCTATAAAAGGTAAGATATTTATTATTTACTAGCTGTTACTCGCGACTTCATTCTTCAATGGCAGTCCATACTACATACATAGCGTATAGTGAGTATATGAGTAGATGTGAAGGCTTTGAAGTAGTTAATTTTTTCTTAAGAAAGTTTTAATAAAAAATATTTTATCTCTATATTAATTCCTTAAAGAGTAGTGTGAAAATTTTGGTGATAATCGGTTGAGTAGTTTTGGTGTGAAAGCGTAAAAAACAAACTTATAATATTCCGTGCTGAGTGGCGGAACTCACTCGCCGCGCTTTGCCTTGTTACCAGACCCAGGAAATAAACATACTAAATATTATTGAGAGTTTTCATTTCCTGGCGTAAGAATTGAACCCACAACCTGTCACGTTTATAGTCGCACACTTGTGCCTCAGTGCCACTACAGGCGGCGAGTTGAAACTGAATGCTCTAAATATTTAATATCACAAATTTTGGAAGAAAATGGAGATCAGAGTGGCTTGATACAGTTTTCTCTGTCTCCTTTTACCCTGTTATATACCGGAGATGCGTAAATTAAAAAAAAAAAAAGCTGACAATATTTTTTTTTGTCTATATGATTTTTTAATGACGTTGGACTTAATCAACAATAAATATAAATAAAATGAATAACCCTACACTTAGATATAATTTTGGCTTAATTCTGCTGGGCAACCATATTGTAATCTATTCTACTATATCTACTATATAACGTATAAACGTCATCCATAAAAAAAATATTTCAATAAGAAACCAGATGCCTGAATATCCAAGCATTAGGATCATAGACGATGTTCCTTGAAGTAATCAAAACAAAGGAAGAATAAAATTTATTTGCTTTAATTTCTGGTTAAGTGTTTCATATGACTTTCGCTGCAAATAAACCAAAAGAACTCCATAGTTCCAGAGTTTCCATAAACTCCTAAACTTTTTTTTTTAACTTCACGCTGTATCCCGCACATAGCAGAGGGAACCTGAGAACCTAGTGTTAAGACACTCCGTTCTATTACAACAATTCTGTTCCCCACTTTCCGCCGAATTGAGGCATTGCATGCTGAGTGACGGAACTCAACGCCGCGCTTTGCCTTGTTGCCAAACCCAGGAAATGAAAAGACTAACATTTCCTGGAGTGGGAATCGAACCCACAACCTGTCGTGCTTACAGTCGCACGCTTGTGCCTCTGCGCCACGACAGGCGTAAAGTTTTTACAAAAATAAAATTATTCATTCATTCATTTAAATTTTAATAATTGACAAAATACTTTAAATTAGAATATAATTTGCTTTGTTCAATAATTTAAAAACTGACACGAGATATAAATATTAAAAACAATTCTGCTGCTCACTTCTCTTCTGTCTGCTGTCCCACTAAGTCTCGAGGAAGCCTCTCAAATATTTATATATAATATACGTGAAAGAAAAACTATGGACCTGTTTTTAAGAATTATAAAAAATGGTACATGAAGAAACCCAATATTTTCTCGTATAATGTATCAAAAATACATTAAATTCAAATTCAAATAATTTTATTCAAAGTAGTTCATTTTGAACGCCAAATAATTTACCAGTTCACTAAATTTAATGCCTCAGACCCGAGAAGAACCGGTGCAAGAAACTCAGCGGGACTATTTTGTTTTTCTCAGTCAATACTTCACACTTATTTATTATATTACATAAATTTTATTCACACTACCATACGTTTGAAATACACTTTTATATAAAATCACCTACAGGTTGCAAAAAATGCAAGCGGCTTTACGCGCCAGTGAAAGCTCTAATAGAAAAGAAACTGATTTAGCGCACCATGGATTCACCATCCATGTGCCAATTCAGACCCAAGAGAGGTTTAAGGGGCCCAAAGCAAATTTGAAAAGGTATATTATATGATATTATTTTTATAGGAAAAGAAACTGAAGCTAAAAACACACTCCGATCGCTAGGGAGGCTAAAAGATTTAGAAAATGTCTTCGAATCGGTCAGAGGAACCACCCCTGGTGAAGGCCATAGTTGGAAGGCCTGGATCAAAATATTTACAGTGAAAGCTAATAGGAATTCCCTATTTATTACCCTAAGTTTGTGCACTTTGCAACAGTTGAGTGGAGTGGCTGCTGTTTTGTTCTTCTCTACAACAATATTTCAAAGCGCTGGTTCGTCTATAAGGTAAGTGGTTGAATTTAAATTAATATATATTTTTTTAATTTCATTTTTTTATGAAATTATCGTAATAGAGGATTATTTTTAACCAATCGGTTAACCATAAAAGGATGAGGTTATCAATTCGACATATATTTTTTTAAACGCCTGTCGTGGCGCAAAGCACAAGCGCGACAGGTTGTGGTTTCGATTCTCACTCTAAGAAATGTAAAAATTAGTATTTTCATTTTCTGGGCTTGGTAACAAGGCGAGTTTCGCGATTCAGCACGCAATGCCTCAATTCGACAGAAAGTGGAAAACGAAATGTCTTCACACTAGGTTCTCAAGTTCCTTCTGCCTACCCTGCTATATGCGGGATACAGCGTGCTGTAGCTAAAAGAACGATATTTTTCAATGTGTATCGCGGCATAACTTTGGGCTACAACACTGGTTGGACTAATTTTGATGATTTAATTTTATATGATAACTAGTGCTTCTAGTGTGGTGTAGCAGTTTTTGAGTTATTCGTAATAACTGTACCTTCCTCTCTACCAGTTCATTTTGGTCTTTCGATAAAATGTTAATTATTATTTACACCAATATTATGAAGATAATAATAAGATTTATTTCAAAGCCCACTAATAACACACCAATGCGTAAATTGACCTTATTAAAAAATTGAGTTAGAATTACAAAACTAACAATAGAAAATTGAAATATAAAAACATGACGTTACTTTCTATTCTACGTTTTATTCGTAAAAATAGTAGTGGATCATTTCTTAGTGACAGGATTTCCCGAAATTCCTACTGGAAACGAAAAGTTTGATTTTACTTAATACAGTTGAAATTATGGAATATAGAAAGGGAAATAATATAGACAGAAAGCGAATGGAGTGTATTGGCACTAGTTTCTTTCTGAATTCCCTGCTATGCAAGATATTTTTTTTATGGATAAAGGATGGCAAACGAGCAGAAGGACCACCTGATGGTAAGTGGCTACCTACGCCCATAGACATCTACAACACCAGAGGTGTTGTAAATGCGTTGCCTACCTAGATTCAGATGGAAAGGGAGGACAATGTAGTAGTTCGCTATCGGAACCACCACATTCTGGGGAAAGGATAAGGTGGGATAGGGGAAAACCTGGCTTACATGCCATCGAACCGAAACACATTATTAGATATTTAGTCGCGAGCCAGCTGGAGGACCCCTCCTACCACCAAACTAGAAACTAAACCAAACTAGAACTAAATATACTATTTCAGCTTCAGAGTATATATCGATTATTCTTTACTTAGAAGTTTAGTGCGACAACTTCTTACCTAACATGATAGGTATCCATGTAATAAAAATAACCATACAAAACATAACCTTTCTCTTCATAATATTAGAGTCGATTAACCTCTGGGATTAAGCGATACTTATATTGACTCAATTTAAAAATACATTTTTTTGTAAAAACAGCTTAAAAAAGCGTTTTCTAACAAAATCTAATTATGTAAGCAAATTTCCTTGTTTAATCTCCCTCCTTTAAGCAAATACCTTTTTATTTTGTGAGGTTAACTGCTAAGTGGTTTGAAGAGAATCTTCAAATTGTGACTAAATGTTGGTTTCTTTAAGAGCTCTATTTCGTAATATTTTTAAATCATGCATACATACATACATAGTTTCATGATGTATCCTGCATATAGCAGGGTAGGCAGAGGGAACCTAGTGTTAAGACACTCCGTTACCCACTTTCCACCGAATTGAGACATTGCGTGCTGAGTGGCGGATCTCAACG
>JAKGSA010003148.1:0-10463 GCA_033558755.1 Philaethria dido
TATTTGTATGTAATATGATGGGTAACCGTTTTTGTAATTATAGTTCATAATAGTTAGCAGCTGTATTATAGATGTATTTATTTGTGTTGTATTTAAGATAATTTAAAATATGAATCTTCGGAGGACATGGAAATATTTTGATTTGT
The DNA here is from genome assembly GCA_033558755.1 of Philaethria dido. Lineage (NCBI taxonomy): Eukaryota > Metazoa > Arthropoda > Insecta > Lepidoptera > Nymphalidae > Philaethria > Philaethria dido. The sequence continues at coordinate 147 of JAKGSA010003148.1, forward strand.
AAAAAAAATTAAAATCCAAAACTAAATTTATATTTAATTTATTAATAATTAATTTTATATTAACACTAGATTTACGGAACCCCACAATTTGACGGGTTTTCGATTTCATGCCTTAAAATTCCAGACATGTAAATGTTATTCTTCATATACATTGGTTTTTAATGATATAATGCACCGAATATATATTTCCATTCGTTTTTTTTTTTTTTTTTTTTTTTTTATGGATAACGGATGGCAAACGAGCAGAAGGACCACCTGATGGTAAGTGGTTACCTTCGCCCATGAACATCTACAACACCAGAGATGTTGTAGATGCGTTGCCAACCCAGAGGATACAGACGGATGGGGAGGACAATGTAGTAGTCCACAATCGGAACCACCACATTTTAGGGAAAGGATGGATGGGAAAGGGGAAAACCTGGCTTACATGCCATCAAACCGGAACACATCATAAGATATTTGGCGGTTCGTCTTTTTCGTTCGTTCGTTTGCTCCGAAACACTTACATTTTAATATTTCTATATATTGTATACCTATTTTTACGATAATCCGTCAATTTGACGGGTTACGATACCCGTAAATCTAGTATTAATATATCTATCTAACTTTTTCTTTATTTGCTTACTTGTTTAAAATATTATTTTTTTGACAAATAATCGTGTCTGCAAAAATATTAAAAAAGCTATAAATTTTTAATAAAAAGTTTCCCATGTCCTTTTTAATACCTCTAAGAATATGTGTACAAAGTTTCATGATAATCGGTTGAGTGTGTTATGCATGTGCGTGTTCGAGGAGATCAATTAAAGTCGACGGTCGGGTAAGCACTCATTTTATTTCCAGGTATGCACGGTATTTACAATTTTAGAGGAACCAATCACAATCATCTTTTATTATTCACATACTAAATGCACGCCAATCAGCGTTGACCTTTTCATACTAAATCTACGCCAATCAGCGTTGACCTTTTCATACTAAATCTACGCCAATCAGCGTTGACCTTTTCTAAATCTACGCCAATCAGCGTTGACCTTTTCACGGCCAATCAGGGACGGCCAAACAGGGACCGCCATCATTGTTCCTCGGTAAGCTGACACACGTTGCCGCGTTGCGCGCTTAGTTTTGTTGTGCACCCCACAAGTGGTTTCGGCGTGAAAGTGTAACAAACAAACTTACATTCACATTTATAACATTAGTAGGGATTTAAACTAATAAAGGGAATAACTTTATGTTGAAAATCTCATTTATTCGATTGTTACAAATAATTGTGTACATATGTTTAAGGTTTCATATTTCATCTTTGAAGAATTATAAGAAAATATTTATAAGAAAATATTTTTTATTCATTATGTGTAATCGCCTGTCGTGGCGCAGAGGCACAAGCGTGCGACTGTAAACGCGACAGGTTGTGGGTTCGATTTTCACTCCAGGAAATAGAATTTTTCATTTCCTGGGTATGGTAACAAGGCAAAGCGCGTTGAGTTCCGCCACTCAACACTCCACAACAATCTATTATGACTCCATTCCCCACTTTCCGCCGAATTGATGCATTGCCTTGTAACCAGAGCGACGAAATGAAAATACTAAATATTATTTAATATTTTCATTCCCTGAAGTGGGAATCGAACCCACAACCTGTCACACGCTAGTGCCCCTGCGCCACGACAGGCCTTAAACATGATTTGTATTATATCACGTTTGTCCATATCTTCAAATAAAAATAACAAGCTTGGTTTTTATTTCTTTATTGATTAATTGTTTTTGATAGTATATTTTGACATTTATACAGATTATAAAAGAAATATATATATATATATATATATATATATATATATATATATATATATATATATATATATATATATATATATATATATATATATATATATACACCCTCCTATTACTCCCCCCCATCTATTTTTTATAAGTACATACAAAAAAATATTTTCATTTTAATATTGTAAAGGAGATTCAAAAATTATTTTGTAAATAAAAAAAATAACTCAGTCAATACTACTAATGATATTTAAACAGGAAAGCTTGTCAGTATGTATGTTTGTTACTCTATCCCACAAAAGCTACTAAACGTATCTAGATAAAGCTTTACTTTTTTTTAATATAATAATAAATATATAATATTATTTTTCACTTATATTAAATACATAGGAATTATTATTTTTCAATAGTTTATTGTCTCTAACATACATTTCATACAAAATTTTAAAAAACAATGATAAGCAGCTTCACTCTCTATCTCGCATAGCAGGGTAACAGAGAAAACCTAGTGTCAAGGCACTCCGTTCTTCGCTTACTGTCTGAATTTTAGACATTGTGTGTTCTGATGGAACTCAATGCTGGACTTTGTGTCTTATTAGAGTAGGAAAATTAATATAATATATCGAATTAGACTAGTATAGTCGTGGCGCAGAGGCACAAGCATGCGACTGTAAACGCCACAGGTTGTGTGGGTTCGATTCCCACTCCAGGAAATGTAAAATTTAGTATTTTCATTTCTTGGGTTTGGTAACAAGGCAAAGCGCGACGTTGAGTTCTGCCACTTAACACGCACAATGCCTCAAATCGGCGGAAAGTGGGGAACGGAATTGTTGAAAGAGAATAGTGTCTTAACACTAGGTTCTCAGGTTCCCTCGGCCTACCCTGCTATATGCGGCATACAGCGTGAAGTAAAAAAAAAAGTATTTTCATGTCTTCGTTCTGGCAACAAAGCAAAGAGCGGCGTTGAGTTCCGCCAATCAGCACGCAATACCTCAATTCGAAAGTGGGGAACGGATATGTTAAAAGAGAACGGAGTGTCTTAACACTAGGTTCTCAGGTTCCCTCTGCCTACCCTGCTATATGTGGGATACATTACACATGGCAATATTTGTCTTCCATAGAAATGATGATGTTCCCAAAGTTGCTTTCACTGAAACAGATAAAAGGTACAAAATTAATATTTAGTAATATCATGTATTATAGAAGATTATGATATAAACTTTATGTTCTTTTTGTTTTTTTTTTCTTAATAAAAAAAAATAAAAAGTTTAAATTGAAAATTAATATTCAGTAGAAAGCTGTTACTGGTTTTTTTTTTTCTTGTTAAAAAAAAAATATTTATTAAAAATTAAATTATTATTAAGAAATAAATCAATAAAACAAAGTGAAATAAATCGTGCATAACTTTTTTTTTTATTATTAGCAACTAATTAATTAGAGCAGTGACGAGAGGTGAACATTTTTAAAACTTAAGCCGCTATATTTATGTAAGCCGGTATATTTATGTTAGCCGGTATATTTATGTAAGCCGGTAATTTATGTAAGCCGGTATATTTATGTAAGCCGGTATATTTATGTAAGCCGGTATATTTAGGTAAGCCGGTATATTTATGTAAGCCGGTATATTTAGGGAACCCGGTATATTTATGTAAGGCGGTATATTAAGGGAAGTCGGTATATTTAGGTAAGCCGGTATATTCAGGAAAGCGGGTACATAGAGGTAAACCGGTATATATGGAAGACGGTGTAAGACGGTATAGGATGTTGAATTTTGCTGGCAACATGTTTTTAGCACTCCCATTTTCGTTAAGTTTGGTTTTTTGCAATTTTTTTAGTTTCTTTATATGCTATTAAATGCGCCACTAATTAATTGTAATTTACAAAAGGTAAGCCGATGGGAATCGTGTTATATGGACCCTTCGCCACTGATGTAGAGAGATTTTTACAAGTATTCTGCTATTATTCAATGTAGGAAATATTAAAATCATATTTAAAATTGCCTCAATTCGGCGGAAAGTGAGGAACGGAATTGTTGAAAGAGAACGGAGTGTCTTAATACTAGGTTCTCTGGTTTCCTCTGCCTACCCCGCTATATGCGGGTTACAGCGTGAAGTTCAAAAAAAAAATTTAAAATATGAAAAGCAATTATTATGATTTTTTTAATAATTAAAAAGAACAAACCATCTCTACACCTCCTCTATCCCTCTCCTAAATGCAGCATAAAAAATTGAACTTGTTAATAATATGTATATGCTATCTCTTTCTTACCAATGTAATCGTAACTTATTACGTCACATGTTACTATAGCTATCTCTGTCTAATTTGTTATATTAAAACATTTGTCAGGCGTGAATAAGTTGATAATTTTTTTATATTTAATTTTTTTGTGTATATTATACGAGTAAATGACTATTTTTGTATTACTATTCTTTTTAACGTCTGTCGTGACGCAGAGGCACAAGTGGGTTCGATTCCCACTCCAGGAAATGAAGTATTTTCATTTTCTGGATTTGGTAAGCGAAAAAAGCGCGGCGTTGAGTTCCGTCACTCAACACGCAATGCGTTCCCCACTTTACGCCAAATTGAGGCATTTTACATTTCCTGGAGTGGGAATCGAACCCACAACCTGTCGCGTTTACAGTCGCACGCTTGTGCCTCTGCGCCACGACAGGCGTTTTTGATTGGATTGCTTTATTTATAAGGTTAATAAATGAATAACGGAATACAAAAAGTTGTCACAAATTAAACCCTTTTAGGTAAAACATATGATAAAACGAGAACTTACAGATTCCATACATATGAACTTATTCACCTCTGGATCATGACCCAATGGAACTATATCTGACAGTACACACGATGGTCACAAGTTCGATTCCCACACAAAAAAAATATATTAAAAACTATTCAACGATATTAAACAATTCGCGGCGTTTAACTCTGCTCAACACATAATATCTAAAAAGGAATATTTAAATACTGATTTGACTTACATTCTAGTCCATCTTCGCGTAGCAAACCGTTCAGTGTCTCAGCGTAACGCCTGTTGGCAACAGCGTGCGGTGTGTTCGGTCTCCCGGATGAGGTCGCGTGTGTGGATTAACCATTCCAGTAACTAGATTTGACATGTTAACATAAAAATAAATTTTTAACCGACTTCAAAAAGAGAGGTTCGTCTGGGCACAGTAGCATGTTGTTGTAAATGATAGGTTAAGGGTTCGACCCCCTCCAGGAAATGTAAAATTTATTTTCTTATTTATTTCCTGAGTTGAATCGAACCCACAACCCAATGTGCTTTACAGTCGCACGCATGTGCTCTTCGTTCACATGAGCGTTAAATACAATGTGATTTTCCTAATGGGAATCGAATCGACAATCAACAGTGTACATGCAATTAAACAATATACCTATTCATGTATTGTGGATACCTGTAAAGTGCAATCACCCACTCTCCCCACTGGGCAGCTGCGGCGGCGGCGGCAACGCCGCGAAAACGGCGCGTTACGGTCGCATACCACGGCTGAGATCCGGCTCGAAGCGACCAGCGGACCACTGAACACTATTATTGATAGGAAGAACACGTCGCACAGGTAAAGTTTTGATGATTCTTCTTCGTTCTGTTAAATAATTATATATTTTTAATTATATATATATTTATTTTTTAAATAATATATTTTTTAAATAGACATTTAACTAGCATTCTTGCCAGCCGCCAGTCGAAGGACGAACCTCCTACTACCTAACTACACTGCAGATACACTCGCTCTTACGCGACGCTACCAAAGGCGAACTCCAGAGCGACAAAAAGCCCTAAAGTTAATGAGAGTTCCTGTGCTACGGTCGGGCTATTCAAAGTGGAATCTTTATAGGTGAAGGTCTGTTCAAAGCCACCGCCATTATCAGCAGAAATCGCCAAGAGAATGAGCGTGTTCCGGTTGAGTGATGTGCCGATTTTTCCACTATTTTTCTCTCGAAATGTGCAGTTCTGAGGACTCTACATTGTCCTTTCATCAAAGACGCCATTGAACACCCCGGTGTTGTGTTAGCGGGGCTAGTCCACCTACCGCGAGGTGAACCTTGCTCGTTTGCCGTCCGTTATCAATAAAAAAAAAAAAAATAAACTCCATAAATAATGACAAAATAATAATAATAAGTACTTTGAATAATGATAAAATATTAGAGACTTTGGCAGTCTCTCCTGTAAAGATTTTTGTACTAGTGTACGTAGGACCTGTGATACGAAAAAAAGATTTTTTTTTACATATTGTGTACGTAAAGGGTGGAAGAGTGGGTGAAAATGTTAGTTGTGCACGCTGGTAAATTAAGGGAAGCCGATGCATATTAGGAATGGTAATCGTAAGAGAAGGATATTTGGGCAGTGGTATAGGATGTCAAGGTATTTAGAAATTTCACTATCGACACTTTGGCGATATTTTTTTTGCCTTTACAATAGCGCTTTTTCAACTTTTATGCCCAATAATATTATCCCGGCGACCTTTTGAATAGCCTCACCATAGGTTTAATCTTTATTTTTTGAGCACTACATTTACTTTGGCGAGCTTTTTTTAGGTCTCACATTTGTACTTTGAAAGGTAGTGCCGAGGTGTCGAGTTGTGGACGTCTCGTCACAGGACACGTACTATAACGGAGTTTTAAAAATCTTTATTTAATTAAACTACACTAAAATTAATAATGTCCACTAAACTTGAGACAAACTTGCCTCGGATTGAGGTGTAAGAAATGAAGTGACTGGATGTGAGATGGTTAGGAGAGATTTGATGACACAGGAAGGATTGTATTATTTTTTTTATGATGGATGGCAAAACTAGTTGAAGGACCACCCGATGGTAAGTGGATACCAACACTACAACACACCAGAGATTAAAGTGTAGATGCGTTGCCAACCCAGAGGATACAGATGGAAGAGGTGAGGACACAGTATTCCATGCCTTTGACACCATTTTGGGAAAGGATTATGGAACAAAACCTGGCTACGCTGCACTCTAGAACCGAACACATCATAAGATATTTGGCGGTTCGTCTTTTGAATACGATAGTGGTCGCGAGCCAGACGGGAGGACGAACCCTCCTACCACCAAACAAAAGCATATTAGCACACAGCCATACTATTTTAGGGTATAACACACCTCCTCGGCAGATTAAACTACGGGGATGACATACGGAGTTTAGGAGCAGTGAAAGGGTAAGGTATTGGCTCTTTGTAGTTGACCTTCATACAACTTACTCTTTGAATGCCACTTGAGTTCTCGCCAATAATTGTAAAACCATTCTTCGTGTGTACTCTTCTCTCCTCCCACCATGAAGAGCCTGGAGTGCAGGCAATATAGTTAAACGAAGCGAATATTCTTGTTCCTACCAAATTTTATATAAAAGTTGAGCGATTTTGATGTAATTTTACTTGTAATGCTAGATTATATATCCACAATTATTTCTTTTTATATATTAATAGGCATTAATATTGCTTTATTTATAATTTTTGTTTTATTTAAGTTTTACGCTGTATCCCGCACATAGCAGACTAGGTAAAGGGAATCAGAGAACCTAGTAAGACACTCAGTTTCCGACCCTTTCCGCTGAATTGAAGCATTGCGTACTGAGTGCGGAACTCAACGCCGCGCTTTGCCTTGTTACCAGAGCGAGGAAATGAAAATATATTAAATATTAATTATTATAAATATTTAATATTTTCATTTTCTGAAGGTAGGGAATCGAACCTGGCAATCTGTTGCGTTTACAGACGCACGCTTGTGCCTCTACGCCACAACAGACCTCTATCTAAATCTTTTTTTTTATTTACATTAATAAAAAACTCGACTTACGTAATACATCCAGCATGAGCGTCAATGGCTTCATTCAGCCATACTAAAGGCGCTTTAACATCAGGTAGAGACGCTAAAGCGCTCCTCACTGAAACAGTCTTACGCAGAAGTGAACCCGTGACCTCCCACCAACCGGACGGTGACGTCATACGCTCCAAGTACTTAGTGGAGAGTGTACGACAAGTGTTGACGTATGTGGGCCACGCCTGAGTGAATGGAAATTTGTGTCGTTCATTCATTCAATTTTGAAGTACATTTGTTTTAAAATTATTGTGATTTGTAACGAAAATACGTCACGTTAAAAAAAAACAAACATATCGTTCATTCAGTCTTAATTTTATTCAATTTTGTAGTGAATTTTATTTGGAATGAGCCACAATAAAGAAAATCACATAAATAATGGTATTAAATCGACAACAGAATGATTTTTTTTTAATATAGTTTTTACATCAGGTAGAGACGCTAAAACGCTCGTCACTGAAATAGTCTTGCGTAGGAGTGTACCCGTGACATCCCACGCCTGAGTGAATGGCAATTTTTGTCGTTCATTCATTCAATTTTGAAGTGAAACTTCCTTAGAATCATTATGATATGTAACGAAAATACGTCACGATAAAGAAACAAATACATTAATAACAGGATTAAGTCGGCATAAGAATGATATATTGTTTTAATATAGTTTTAATATCAGATAAAGACGCATAAAATTTTAACAAAACGAGAAAACTGACCTCAAATAAAATGCAATAAAAAGTACAATTATTACGAATAACTCAAAAACTATTCGCCAGATCTTAAATAAATATAAATGGGACCACACTAGCTATCATAAAAAAATCATCAAAATTGCTTCTAATGCGGTAACACCGCATAACTTTTTAATGGGTGAAGCGTAAAAAAAAAACTAAATTGAGAACATCTTCCTTTTAAAGTAGGATAAAAAGTACACCCATACCTCGCTTTGCGTCGTGGTTACTTGCCAAAAAACACGACGCAAAGTGAAAATAGATTTTCTATAGCAAACCAATTAGGCTTACGAAAATACTACCTTTTAAAAATCTAATTGAACAAAGTAAAATTTTTGAAACAAAAATAATATACAAAAGAACGTATTCAATTAAACAAAACAAAGTACATATTCATTTAATAATAGTTAGAAAGGGAATCTCACAATTTTGATGACATGGCGCAATTAAAAACAAAGATGTTGCCATGTTTTAGGAAAATAATAAAAAAAAATTAAAGACTCGAATCCAAAACAACGCAACTTCGAAATTCTAACGACGCACAGTGAAAATCAGTAAAAGTTAAGCAAAGACGCAACTTCGAAAAAAATGCAAAACGAAACGACGCAATGCGAGGTATTGGTGTAATTTACTTATTTTACTTACCTTATGATTATCATCAATAATAGCAAAATATGATTCCAATATTTGAGACAGTAGTGTCCTATTGGCGTCATGTATATCACTCTCTAAACTCTCCTTCATGATGTCCAGTTCTTGGATGAACTGGTCCGGGTTCGATTCCCGGCTGAAGGAATCCGCTAAACAGCTTTCTAATGGTGGTCTTATTGAGTTCGGAGGTAATGTACGGCAGAATATTGACAGGTTCTCGAAGAACAGTGATATGTCTGATGGCTGGAAATTAAAAATATTTTTTTTAAGAGGGTCTAGTGTCAAGATATTCCATTCTCAGGTTTTCAACCAAAATCGAAATATTTAGTTTTGTCTTACAAGATTGGGGTAATGAATATAATTTAAAAGTAATTGTTACCTGAGTGGGAATTGAACCCACAATCATTCGCGTCTACAGTTGAGCGTTGTATTTTTTTTCTTGCTTCACGCTGTATCCCGCATATAGCAGGGTAGGCAGAGGGAACCTGAGAACATAGAGTTAAGACACTCCGTTCTCTTGGCACTTCCGTTCCACACTTTCCGCCGAATTGAGGCATTGCGTGCTGAGTGGCGGAACTCTGCCTACCCTGCTATATGCGGGATACAGCGTGAAGTTATGCATGTATGTATTTAAAAAAACACTCACCTCACTCTTCCCTGGCACAATATTAATCAGAAAGTTTTCAATCAGGCGCCTGGCAGAGCCTGATGTGTGAGCCTGTCTTGCTGCTAGCCTGACACAGCCTGACTTCCAAAGATAGCCTCGGTGAAACACCTCGTGGAGGAAGTTCAGGTCGTATGGGGGGAGAGGTTTGGAGAACTCTGACCCGAGGGTCCGCAGCATGGAGAGGGTAGCCTCTGGATGGGAGGAGGTGATCTGGTGAAAAAAAAAATTGGATAATTCAGAGGTGTAATAACAAAGGTGGCAAATCCAGCTAATGTAATTTAGAAAAACGGACAACAATGCAAGGATAGTATTTTTTTTAGTTGTAATGTATTTCGTTTAGTATATTTTTGATATACGAGGTGTGTTCAAAAAGTAAGGTGACTGTATTTTTAAGCAAATCAATTTTACAAAATTGCAAATCCTTTGATCCATATTTTTCGATAGCAAGAAATCGCCGAGCACGCAAAACACTTATAACGCCTTTACGCCTCTCCCAACCAAACAAAAAATGCTATACACTTGAAACTTGGTACAGATGTTCGGGAAGAGTGTACCAACATAACAAAATAAAAAAATCGATAATCGAAAGTACGTTGCCCGCCAAATTTGAAAAGTCACCTTACTTTTTGAACACACCTCGTAT
>JAKGSA010003149.1:0-10463 GCA_033558755.1 Philaethria dido
ATAAAGTATACATTGGTATAATATGTTAAATTAGAAATTTCATATATATATATATATATATATATATATATATATATATTTAGTTTAAAAGTTTAATTATGGCCTACATTTAAATTCAGAACAAATTTTAATATACAAATTTAATGCAACAGACATCTAGATTACTTATAAGAGAAATAAAACCTGCCATTATTTTGTGAGAAATTTAAATAATAACATTTAAACATTTAAAATGAATGATTTAGTAATAAGGTCAATGTGTCAATGTCACGAAAAGAAAGTTTTAAACGCCGACCATCCGCCGTAATAAAAAGTAAATTTCATCTACTTTGTTTTCACAACTAACCATATTGTGTTACAATTTTTCTGAAAGGGTTTCTGAAATTTATGTGTATAAGAAATATATTGACGAATATTACCATTATTATATAACGAAATAGTTTTTTTTTTAATATTTCAAATAATAAACAATAGCAACTGCATAATTTCATTCTTGCCTATATTTCGACTACGAGGGCGATGCCCACAACGACGGTCCAGTGACCCAGTGACCTTCAATTTAGGACCGGTTGCGTCTGCGCAACTCGAATAACCAAATCGACATAACGTTAAAAAGAAAGCCCATAACTATGCAAAGATCAAAAAGCGTGAAAATTCTAATGTGGCGTGCGTTGCCTTCATACTTTGACGATGTCGTTTAATATAGTTACTAAAATATCAATATAATGTTCTTTTTAAAATAAGATAGAACCAAGCGGTCACATCCACTACTATAGGGGACTTGCCCTTATCCGCAGTACTAAAATCATCACAGAACCTAGAATAAAATCCTTATCTTATATAACAATAATTCCATGGGGAACGGAATTGTTGAAAGAGAACGGAGTGTCTTAACACTAGGATCTCAGGTGCCCTACCGCATACAGCGTGAGGCTAAAAAAATGTGTGTATAGAAAATACAAGCGTGAACCTCATTTACTTACTTTTGAACAAAAAGAAACTACATATTAATAAATAATTATAGCGTAAATAAATCGCTTCAACATCACCCCCACAAAACCCGGTGACGCTGTCGAGGCCAATAGGGCCAACAGCATACTACACAGTCGAAAAAAAAAAAATCAACAATCATTCAGTCGTAATTCTAAGTAACAAATTATATTAATATAAAGTTAAGCATTGAGCCGATAAGGAAAAAAGGATATGTAAGGCACTTATAGGTACACAATATATTTATTTTTAAATAAGAAAGTAGATTCAGGCTTTATCCCACAGTCTTTTGACACTATCTTCTCTTTTATGGGTAGTCAAAGACACTCTTTCAGTCAGTCAGGTTATTACCTAATTAGTGATTTTATAAATGATAACACACCTTGGGAATGAAATGCTCGCTCCAGTCTGTTTCAAAGGTATCACTGCCATTAATAAAGAATTGTAAACCATTGTCGAATATAAAAAAAAAAAAAAATAGTCCCGCTGAGTTTCTTGCGCCGGTTCTTCTCAGGTCTGAGGCATTAAATTTAGTGAAGCGGTGGTAAATTATTTGACGTTCAAAAAATGAAGCTTGTAACTTCTTATTTTGAATAAAATTATTTGACTTTGACTTTGACTCTGTTCACCGTTTCCGCCCGAATTCGAGACATAGCATGTTAAATGGCGGAACTAAATACCACATTTTCTTTTCTTACCAGAACGGTGAAACGAAAATCTTAAAATAACCATTTCCCCGACTGGGAATCGAACCCACAACCAATCGCGTTTACAATCAAACGCTATCATATTGCGCCGCAATTGGTGTATACTTATTTAAATAAAAAAATGTTCATTTATAAATATCAAGATATATAACAAATAAGAGCAAGAGATGATATACCACGTTTCGATGATTTTGTGAATTTATTATGAATTCATTATAACCAAAACATCACAATCTTTCTAATGATACAATTAAATATATATTTTTTAAATATTTGTATACATTATCACAAATATAATTTTTACATTTTAGATGAATCGGTGGACTATATGCAGTGCAAAAATTATCTTATTCCTTTACATTATCACCCTTGAAGGAACGTATGGACAATTTCAATCTGATCCAGGTTACACCTCAGGTTCGTACATAATTTCTAATAATAGTTCACAAGTTGGCAAAGGCTTATATCTCAACAATACCTAGTAGAAACCTATGCCATATGATTGCTTATAGAATATAGATAACTTTACACTCTGGCAGCTAAGCCGATACCAGGTGTGATCATAGTAAAATAATATTTTGTTTTTATTTTTTATTCTTATATAAATACATTTATGTCCTTTAAAAGGAATAATAATAAGAAATAAATGTTCAAACAAACATGTTCTTATATTAAATGAGATCAGCCATAGTATACTCGTACATATATTAAATGATATCTCAAAAGCTTTCATGCAGCGTGGATTTTATTACTGTTGGGCATCTGGAATTCAGTCTTTATATTATTTGTCCATGGTCCTCTTCATATTTAATACTCCGAAATTCATTTTTATCGTCTTAAAAAAGAAAAGCTTTATATACTTTTTATATAGATGACGTGTCAACAAGCCTAAGCCAGGTAGAATCACGCGATGCTGGCCCCGAATTGGAATTCAAATACCATGACCACGAGGAGTTGACGAGGTACCTCCGCGCGGTATCCGCACGCTATCCCGCTCTCACCGCTCTGTACTCTATAGGAAAATCTGTACAAGGTAAGCTAAGTTTGTAATATACAAACATATAGTAAAAGAAAGAGAAAATAAAGTAGAGATAATAAAAGGTACAGTTTTGACTTTCTTAAAGAGATCAGTTACGTCACGTAACTATTATTTACTTAGATTTCTTTGAAAATTTCTAAGATAACAAAGTGTCCTCGTAGAACATACATTAGATATTTGTTACAGTCTAGTAAAAACGAAAGCGTGATGCTCGTAAAGCGCGTCTAAATGATCACGGAAAGTGAAAGAGGCAATGATGCACCACATACTTATTATCTACTAATCATAGCCATGTATTTTATAATATCGTAGCATCCAATTTACAATATAAATAGTTATCCTACACCAGCCTTAGCTTTCTTAGCCTCACATTGAGGTACTGTTTGAAGAATTTCTTACATTGGCATATAAATGCAAAGCCAATAAAAGCGTATAAAAATGTTTTTTAAATATAGTTTTTTAAGAATTTAGTGATATGATGAGACAATCAGTCGCAGAGGCGCAAGCAAGCGTGCGACTGCAAACACGACAGGTTGTGAGTTCGATTCCCACTTCAGAAAATGAAAATACTATACTTTTATATTTAGTATTTTCATTTCCTGGTAATAAGGCAAAGCGTGGCGTTGAGTTCCGTTTGATTCGGCGGAAAGTGGGGAAGGGAGTATCTTAGCACTAGCACTTCATTCCACCAGTATAATTCGACCTTAGTTAACATTTTTATGCGAAATAAGTTATAACCTATAAGCATTTTAGTTTTCTTAGATGTGAAAGCAGAATTAATATTATTATTAATAAAATTTGAATAAAAATTGCTTTACTCTAGGGCGTGATTTATGGGTGATGGTCGTATCGGCATCTCCATATGAACACATGATCGGAAAACCGGATGTCAAATATGTGGCTAACATACACGGAAACGAAGCAGTTGGACGAGAGCTTTTGCTTCATCTTATACAGGTAAATATTATTAGAAATGAAATTTCAAATATTTCGTTTTTTTAAATTTGTTTACTTTAAATTATTTGATACGTTACTATATTTTTTTATTTTAGTATTTAGTGACTGCTTATGAGACCGACTCATATATAAAATGGCTGTTAGACAATACGAGGATTCATTTAATGCCATCTATGAATCCCGATGGTTTTCTCATTTCTCATGAAGGACAGTGTGACACCATCCATGGCAGGTACCTATCTATTGTTACAATTGCTCATGTAAAGTTTTTGTTATAAATGATAATCTGTGCCGGAACTTATCGTAATAATACTGACATACATTTAGATTAACAACAAACTATTGTGCAATGAGTAAATATCGAGTAACTTTACATTTCAAAATATTACTTCGTCTCATTAGAAAAATATAATTTAAAATTTCTATCTATGATTTCAAAATATAAAAATTCACTGATTATTAATGTTTAAAAAATGTTGGAAAGTAATAGTGACTGTGATATTATTTCCACTATAGACACAACGCACGTCGTCACGATTTAAACCGCAACTTCCCGGACTTCTTCAAACAGAACTCTAAGCAGTCCCAGCCGGAGACGGAGGCGGTGAAGGAATGGATTAGCAAAATCCAGTTCGTGGTATCAGGATCGCTACACGGAGGCGCCCTCGTCGCCTCCTATCCTTTCGACAATACGCCTAGTGCTAGTAAATATCTCTATTATTACATTTTTTACAAAAATAGATGAAAAACCAACTTAAACAATGCTCATAACATTGCCAATTGATTGATTTGAATCGATTGTTTTAGATTTTTTTCAGTACTTTTTTATGGCCAATGTAATGTTTTATTAATTCACTGAAATAAATGGCTATCACATAAATGATAAAGTAGATTGCTAATTGTGTATTTTGTTATTTCTTTACTATCTTAGGAAGTCATATTAGGCATATATGTAAAACTCTCGTTAAGAAAAGAAGATATAATGCATATAATTGTAAATTCACTTCTACATATTTTTGTCTCTGCTGCTTACTAGGAATATGCAGATCTTCTGTATTATGTTCGGGTGAGATAACTTATTGCGTACTTAAAAGTATATATAAGCTAAATTGATCAAAATTAATCTATTAAAAACGTATCTAAAATATTTTTGACGAACTCTAACACGTAAACTACAAAGTACATTTTTTTCCATTGTTTTCCAATTACAACATTAATGTACTCAATGCTGAATGTTTCAACTACAGCAATGCTTCGCACAAACGAGCACTTTAAAAAGTACTGCTTTCGGATGATGCCCGCATTGAATGCCAACTCAGCAACAGACAATATGAGAAACTTTGTAGATTATTATTATTTTTTTTTAGCTTCACGCTGTATCCCGCATATAGGAGAGTAGGTAGAGGGAACCCGAGAGCCTAGTGTTAGGACACTCCTTTTTCCTCACTTTCCGCCGAATTGATTCATTGCGTGCTGATATAATTTATAATAATATTTACTCTTGATACAGCTCTACTATTTTATCTCTATATATTATGTCACTTTAGTAATTAGAAATTACTGAAAACAAAAGAAAGGACGGGCTTTTTACATATTTTGCAGAGTGGGCGAAAAAAAGCTTACTCATACGATTTTAAAAATTTATATATTTTTCCTTATTGCTTATGGAACCGACATTCATTTACCACAAGATATCTCTGAACTGCGCCTCGATAGCATGAATAAAAATAAATAAGGAATACAAATATATGTAATTAATAGGTATTTGCCTACATATCCCCTAAACGCAGTGTTCCAAAGCTACGCGCACTCGCCGTCGATCGCGCCGGACGACGACGTGTTCCGGCACCTCGCACTCGTGTACTCCAACAACCACGCCAAGATGTCTCGCGGAGTGTCTTGCAAGTCCGGTTCGCCCAAGTTTGAAAAGGGCATCACTAACGGTGCCGCCTGGTATCCTCTTACGGGTAACTTTTGTTATATCCTATGTTTTTTTGACAGTTTTTTAACAATATCACAAATAAGAGATATTTATAGCTTGATGAGCTTTAGATTCTAAAGATACAAATCATGTTGATTTAAAAATATAATCATGCTTATTTTTGTACTGGACTAATCATCCAAATAGTGGAATGTATAAGTTTACATTGCATATCATAACTGATAAGATAAAAAATTTTTATCTGTCAGGTTTCATAAAAGTACCTAAATAAAAAACATATATATTAATTCGAAAACAATATATTGTTTATAATTATAAGAAATTATAAGAAAATAAACAAATATATAAATTATATTATGTATTTAAGATTTGGTAATATTTGTTACGTTACTTCCAGGCGGAATGCAGGATTACAATTATCTATGGCATGGATGCATGGAAATCACTTTAGAAATATCTTGTTGCAAATATCCTCCGGCGCATGAATTACCTAAGTACTGGCAAGACAATAAACAGGTAAATTTTAATTATTTCGCATTTTTACATTACTTTTAAATCATTTAAATATAAGAAATATTAGACTGAAAGTGGCCAAGGTCAACGAGGGAACGATCGCTAGTCCAGAATTCCAGTCCGATGAGCGAATACCAATAGTGCCGCAGGCCACGCGCGGCCCCGCGTTGCCGGTAGTCAAAGAAGTCTCAGCATTACCCAAACCTAAATCGTCTTCTTGCTCGTGAAGGACTAAGCCGCGGCCAAGTATACTATTCCGCCCTCGAAGTGTGATGACTTTGTCCAAAAAGTCGACGGACGCTACATTTCCTACAAACTGTACATTTCCAAAATCACCAACGTGACGTATGGAATGGTTTCGTCCGCCGTGCGAGGTGTCGTCGGGGTTGAAGTGCGGTCCGGTCGCGTCGCACGTGCTCGTGTCCCCGAGCTCGTGCACGTGGAACCCGTAGAGGCCGGGACTGAGCCCACTAATAATCCCGTGTACTGCACATCCTCCCACTGGGTCGGCTTCGTGAAATATAGTATACTTCCCTGTTATATTTTGTGCAAACTAGATGTGAGCTTTCACCGCCTCTATTTAAACAGCGACTTAAAACTGCACAATGAAATAATAAAGCAAGATAAAAAAGTTTTCGAGCGAACATTTTTGATTACAGGATAAATGGTCACAGTATGTTATATGTTTCAACAAACCGAGATTCAAATTAGAAATAAACTATTTATTATTCAGTATTTCAACCGTATCGATTAGATTAGATAGTAATTCTTTACGATATCTCTTTCTTACAAAGGATAGGTTACAGATAGCTGTTTAAACAATTTTACGTACAAAAAAAAACAAATTTGTGTAATGTGGAATACTTGTAGAACTTTTTACAGTTCCTGTGGGAAGCAAACTATTTCCAAAAGACTGTCACTAAATAAAACAAGTACTTCAACTTCCGCCACTCAGCACGCATCACCTCAATTCGACGAAAAGTAGGGAATAGAAATGTCAAAAGAGAACGGATTGTCTTAAAACTAGGTTCTGATATACCCTCTGCCTGCCCTGGTATGTGTGAAGTGAAAGTATGTAGAGCTAAGAAAAAATAAAGAAAAGATTTAAAAAAAAAAACACAAAAAAAAATAAGATTCTTAAAAAATTGACATACATAATATTTATAAATACGAAATAGACCTACTTTTAGGTTATTATACAACCCTATAGACATCAAAATTCTATAATCCATCTTAGATTCACTTTTACTATTAGAATTTAAATTAAAAAATAAATTACCTATATTCTACTTTTATATTATTTATCCATTTCTATTAATAGGAATCTTCATTTATAGCTTTGCTTGCATTTTATTTTCAGTCGTTGATAAAGTTCTTGGCAGAAGCTCATCGCGGTGCACATGGCTTCGTCATGGACGAAAATGGTAATCCTGTGGAGCGCGCCTCCGTGAGAGTAAAAGGCCGAGAAGTAACCTATCATACTACAAAGTATGGAGAATTTTGGCGTATCTTGCTACCAGGAACATACAAACTTGAGGTATATGTTGTTTTATATCGGTAACAATAATAAGTGGTTTTATATAAAAAGAAAATATTGCAATCTTTATCATATATCAGGTCGCAGCAGACGGATATCTGCCGCAGGAAGTGGAATTTTTTGTGATAGACAATCATCCGACATTATTAAATGTCACTCTGCACTCAGCTAAGGTGAGTTCATTACATGTTGGTATGTACATTTTATACACGATCTTTTTGATATGCAAGTAAAAAACAGATCCTGGGATTTCTTCTATACTTAGAACTTGTACTTTTAAATGGCGATGGGTACTTTGTAAATATTTTTGTTTTAATACAATGCTTATTGCTTATCCAATGAAACAAATTTTGTCATTGAATGATCAATTATTAAAAAGTAAAAATATTATTTATAGGGCGTCTGCATTATATATACAAACTAAATATAGGTATTTCAAAAGGAAGCAAATTATCGACTATTTTGTTGCTGGTGTTAAGGGACACCAAACCAAAGGGGAATAAACGATTGTTTAAAAGGATTAGCAAAATTAAAGCGTAGTTAGTATATAAGCGTGACTTTATGGAAGCCAAATCTCAAAAAAAAAAATGTTGCTGAAATTTAGAAATACGAGGTGTGTTCAAAAAGTAAGGTGACTTTGTATTTTAAAGAAAAAATATTTATTTATTTATCAATATTTATGTTGTCCCCTTCAAAGTAATCCCCCTCAGATACAATACACTTATGCCAACGGTTTTTCCAATCGTCAAAGCACTTCTCATAAGCACTTTTCGGTATAGCCTTGAGCTCTTCCAGCGATGCAGTCTTTATCTCTTCAATCGTTGCAAATCTCCGTCCTTTCATAGGTCTCTTTAGTTTTGGGAACAAGAAAAAGTCACATGGGGCCAAATCCGGTGAATATGGTGGCTGAGGCATGATTGTGGTGTTGTTTTTGGCCAAAAAATCTCTCACCAGCAAAGATGAATGATGAGCAATTTCGGAACAAACTTCGCTGACACACGTCTCATGCCCAAAACGTTAGAAAAAATTTCATGGCACGAGCCAAGCGATATACCAACATCCTCAGCAACTTCTCTGATAGTGATTCGACGATTTTCCAGAACAATTTTCTTCACTGCTTGAACGTTTTCATCAGTTGTTGACGTGCTTGGGCGTCCAGAGCGAGGCTCGTCATTGGCATCTTCCCGGCCATCTTGGAAGAGTTTGTACCACTTGTAAACATTTTATTTACTCAGAACAGTTTCACCGTATGCCACTGTCAACATTTTAAGTGTTTCGGAGCACTTTATTTTATTTTTTACACAAAATTTGATGCAAATCCATATTTTTCGATAGCAAGAAATCGCCGAGCACGCAAAACACTTATAACCTTTACGCCTCTCCCAACCAAACAAAAAATGCTATACACTTGAAACTTGGTACAGATGTTCGGGAAGAGTGTACCAACATAACAAAATAAAAAAATCGATAATCGAAAGTACGTTGCCCGCCAAATTTGAAAAGTCACCTTACTTTTTGAACACACCTCGTATACCTAATATTTGTAGGCCTCCAGCCTGCTTTAGTAATTATTTTATTACATGAGAAATACTTGCATATACTTTTTATTTTAACTTTCCTGAATATATAGACTTTTGAAAATATGTCCCTTAGAGTTACAAGTCCTATATGAGTCAAAATTTATAGAAATTTTGTCTGTCTGTATGTAATGGCGTCCCGAAAACACCTGTGTATGCGGATGGGACCGCGAGTGGTAAAGTTAAACGTGAGAAAACTTTCAATTATATCTATACCATAATGCATACAACTGTAGAAGATTATATTTTTCGTGCATAAGTATGGTAATGTTTAGTACCTATAATATGTAGTTGCACTTTAGGGGTACACTCCGGGACGAGTCGCCGGGCGTAAGCCGCATTTAAGAAAACTCACCACCACTACTGCCATTCCACTGGATTTAAAATCAGACAATTAGAATTTTTAGAAGATTAAATATACGATCAGAAAGTGGTTTAATATGAATAATAAAGAAAATTTTAAATTGAAATAGTTTTAAAAGTTCAACACAATTTAATTCTTAGTAAATTTTGAAATTGTATTCATGTATAGCTTATTATAAATATATCCATGTCATATGTAAATATCTTGGTAAAATGTAATATTCAATTCCGCTTATTATTATTAAGGGACCAAATGCCTTTAGAAATATTCACGTAGAAATCAGAATTGTTAGACAAAATACAAAAACTATTTTCTCATTATGCATATTAGGACTTGGCAGCCATTGGTTTAAAAAGCATCTAGCGACAATGATCACGTCTGATTTCAACGACAATTAATTAAATAAATATTAAGCCTAAATAAATAATAATCTTCCATAATTCGTTGATTCATGATATTATGCCGTTAATGTATCTTGTCTATGAGTTCGTCTCAATACGAAATCATTACTTTTGTAATATAAAATCACAACTAATGGAAAATCTGTATTTATATCTGTATTTCATGGGAAATTAATTTGATACTGTATATAAATTAACATCTTATATTTAGTTATTAACATCGTAAATCTTCTCCATCGATAGGTATTTAATTCTATTTATGTAGTAGCATGTAACTAGAGACGACGCATAAATTTAATTGCATTCACTTTAAAATTATATGCACCTATCTAATATTTCGATCCATAGTTCCTGCAAGAAAATATATCAAAATAACAAAGAAAATTACTTTAACAAATAAATTTGAATGATATCAATTGATTTTTGTCATTCGTTA
>JAKGSA010003150.1:0-10461 GCA_033558755.1 Philaethria dido
AAAAAAAAAAAAAAAAAAAAAAAGAATAACTCAAAAGCTACCCATCACATATAAAATAAATTTAAATATGACCTCATCATAAGCACTAACTATCATATACAAAAAGAATCATCAAAATAATTTATGCGGTAACACTTAGAAAGGATTTTTTTCATTTCCTGGGTTTGGTAACAAGGCAAAGCGCGGTGTTGAGTTCCGCCACTCAGCACGCAGTGTCTCAATTCAGTGGAAAATGGGGAACGGAGTGTCTGAACACTAGGTTCCCTCTGCCTACCCTGCTGCGGGATACAGCGTGAAGCTATGTATGTATGTATGTTGCTTATAAAAAAATATATAGTTAAATTGAGAACTTGATTTTTTTGAAATCAGTTAAAAATATTTTATAACATGATAATAAGATTTACAAATAAAAATAAACCTGAAAATATATATATTTACAATTTAACAACTTATTTGCACCTTGTACAGATATTAGAAATACAAAATGTATAATAGTATCATGAATAAATCTCTATCATTTTTTTTTGGTGGTAGGAGGTTCGTCCTCCGTCTGGCTCGCGACCACTATCATGTCAAAGACGAACCGCCAAATATCTTATGATGTGTTCCGGTTCGATGGCATGTAAGTCAGGTTTTCCCATTCCCACCCATCCTTTCCCCAAAATGTGGTGGTTCCGAGAACGGAATACTACATTGTCCTCCTCTTCCATCTGTATCCTCTAGGTTGGCAACGCATCTACAACATCTCTGGTGTTGTAGATGTTCATGGGCGAAGGTATCCACTTACCATCAGGTGGTCCTTCTGCTCGTTTGCCATCCGTTATCCATAAAAAAATAAAAAAAAATATCATGCAGCTAAGCCACTATCATGCAACTAAATTGTTATATCACTACTTAGTCTATTCTACTCAAGTAAATTTTACTTACCCATTAGTCACTGTTAACGCGTTAACAACCCGTTGCCTAGCAACGTATATGTCACATGAATGTCAAATACATGGTGGTAGTGTGTGTTGCATTTATTTTATTGATTTATAACATTTTTTTTAAAATGATATTTGCATTTTGCTTCCTTCTCTATATAAACTATAATTGTGCTAAATTACATGCTCCTATGTCCGCATAATTTTTAACCGTCTTAAAAATTAAATAAGATTTTAACAAAAAAACGAAAAATTACTTCAGAGAAAATGCAGTAAAAAGTACAATCATTACGAATAACTCAAAAACTATTAATCTTAAATGATTTTTTGAAGACGTTAAGAGAGAAGCATTTTGTTTATGTGTTACCAAATAACTTTTTGCTGAGTGTACCAATTTTGATGATCCTCTTTTATATGATAGCTAGTGCTTTTGATATAATTCCTATTAAATTTAGTTAAGGTCTGACAAGTAGTTTTCGAAGTATTCGTAATAACGTCAGTTTTTAGCGCATTTTCTTTGAAATCGATATTCTTTTTATTAAAATCGTAAATATTTCTTTCTGCTTCAAATATTAATATATATCTATATATTGGCGCAGGCGAGGCGTCCATTCAACACGGTTCCCACCGACTTATCTTTTGTAAATGACGATAAATTTTCTTGAAAATTTGGGAGTGATTTTCTACAACAGCAAGAGACCTAAAAAAAGGTCTCCAGAAAAATATGGAGCTTAAATTGCTGATAAATACTTCTAATTTCATGGGAATCGAACCTTGGAACAAGTAGTCAATAACGTGAGTTTAAACTATGGTACGTAATTAAACCAAGGTTACATTTAAATACGAATTAAGCTTGCGTGTTACCTTACTCAAGTACTCTAATTATTTAATAGCAGTATATATTCAGGTCATATGGACACAGTGAAAGCGTTTGACTGTAAACGCGAATGTTGTGGGTTCAATCCGATTTGGGGGTATAATAATATATATTTTTTTGTTTTTTTTTTAACTTCACGCTGTATCCCGCATATAGCAGGGTAGGCAGAGGGAACCTGAGAACCTAGTGTTAAGACACTCCATTCTCTTTCAACAATTCCGTTCCCCACTTTCCGCCGAATTGAGGCATTGAGTGTTGATTGGCGGAACTCAACGCCGCGCTTTTCCTTGTTACCAAACCCAAGAAATGAAAATACTAAATTTAATAATTTTTAATAATAATATTAAAAATTATTAAGCGAAACTATTTTGTCCTGGCGCAGAGGTCCGGTGGCTCAGAGGAGTTTGCGACTGTATATGCGATAGGCTGTGGATACGATTCCCTCTCCAGGAAATGAAAATATTAAATAATATTTAGTGTTTTAATTTTCTGGGTCTAGTAACAAGGTAAAGCGGGGTGTTGAGTTCCGCCACTCAGCACGCAATGCCTCAATCAGTTATGCCTCAACACACAATACCTCGATTTCGAGCCGAAAGTGGAGTACAGAGTGTCTTAACACTACTAGATTCCCTCTGACTTTCCTGATGTAATCGTGAAGCTTAATAAACGGAGTGAACAATAAAGTTCGAAGTGACGGAACACTGCTTTTTATGCGAAAAATTAGTAAAATAACGAATTCATAAGCAAATCGAAATAATTGATACTATTTAATTAATGTTATTGTAAATTAAGTAATCACTGTACCCTAGGTTCAGTTTTCTTGCTACTTGTTGAGTTCAAGGCTTTGAAATCTAATAGTAATTTAAAATACTCAAAGACGATGTTTATTTTTCCATAGCTGTTAGGGAGAATTTAGTGTTAAGACACTCCGTTCTGTACTTATCTGAGACATTGCATTGAGTTTAGACAGAACCCCTACAGAGGCTCTATGGGCCAACCCGATGACCCGCCCATGTTCATGGACGGAGAAGACTCCCATGGCCATAGGCCTAAGAGCCTGAAGCCATCACCCCTCCTCCCCAGGGAGGAGAGTGAAGACCCCCCATGAGTTTAAATACAATTATTCCGGTAAGTGCCCCAGACGCACACTATTGGGAGAATTAGAACGGAGTGTCTTAACAATAGGTTCTCTTTGCTATCAGTAAAAAGCGTGAAGCTATAAGCGTGGGGTCATAGCTTGGGACAACGTTTAATTATAACTTCCATTGGTTATGGGTTCGATTCTCGGGTGAATTATTATATCGCACCTTTAGAATTATAGAGACCTAAACAAAATATATTAAGTCGCTAGTGGGCAGACCAATATACGAGTGTACCAGAATGTCGTCAAACAGGGAGAAATGGCGCAAAATCGTACGGAGACCTGTACCTGCCCCTCAAAGTATACATGTTGACCACAACCACTCTGCCAAGAGTGACACGAAGAAGAAGAATCATAATAATCATGATTTTGATTTTTCGCCACGAAACGATTTAAGACAACTATCTTAACGACTTTGTTTCAAACAAGAATATAAATTAAAATATAATTTAAAAACACTACAAACATTACACTCCGTTACCCACTTTCCTCCGAACTGAGGCATTTGCTGAGTGGCGGAACTCAACGCCACGCTTTGCCTTGTTACCATACCCAAGAAATGAACATACTAAGCTTTTACATTTCCTGGAGTGGGAATCGAACCCACAGCCTAAAAATTATTATATTTAAATTATTTCCATTTCTTTGCTCCGGCAAGGCAAAACGAGACATTAAATTTCGCCACTTAACACGCAATGTTTGGAATTCGGGCGGAAAATGAAACGGGGTGTCTTAACACTACGTTCTCTGACTACCTAAGCGATATAAAGCTTGAAGCTTCTTTTGCTTGTAATTTCATAAGAATTTTATATTATAGTCAGCAAATTGTCTTTATGTATGCAATTAACATATAATTGGGATAAAGGACCTTTGTAATTACCCACAATATAACGTTAAACTAAATTTATGAATCGCTTTATGGTATGTATTCTAGAATTAGTAAGTTTTTTAAACATACATACATACATAGCTTCACGCTGTATCCCGCATATAGCAGGGTAGGCAGAGGGAACCTAGTGTTAAGACACTCTGTTTCCCACAAGTTTTTTAAAGTTTTGCTTTATTCTAATAGCCAGAGAAAAACTAGTGTCTAATCACTCCGTTTTCTACTCCGTCCAAAATCGAGACGTTATGTCTATTGTTATGTTATAGCTATTCCATATAGCTGAAGTAATATGTATATATATATATATATATATATATATATATATCTGCGCTTTGCCTTAACTTAATAAGGTAATATAAAATATTCTTCCGAGCGGGAAATGAATCCTCAAGTACCGCATTTACAGTTAGACGCTATCACTGCGTCACGATGGCTTTAATATAGGAAATGCTTAATTTACGAATGATTTTAAATTATATATTTTACAATTAGTAAAGTTTTTCGGCGGAAAGTGGGGAAACAGAATTATTGAAAGAGAATGGAGTGTCTTAACACTAGGTTCTCAGGTTCCCTCTGCCTACCCTGCTATATGCGGGATACAGCGTCAAGTTAAAATAACTCAAAAACTATTCGTCAAATCTAAATGGGACGTAAGAAGCACTAGCTATCATATAAAAAAGCATCATCAAAATTGGTTCAATCAGTTAAAAGTTATGCGGTAACACATAAAAAACACAGTGGACTTAATAAGACCCGCCATTTTTAAAATCGATTAATAAACGATACTCGATAGAGTTACTTATAACTACTTAAGTGAGTTCAAAGTAATTTGTTGTAGAGATCTTCTAAATTGCAAACTTTATGCAAGTGGAATTTTCATATACTATAATTTTGTAACGCCTGTCGTAGCGCAGAGGCACAAGTGCGCGACTGTAATCGCGACAGATTGTGGGTTCGATTCCCACTCCAGGAAATGTTAAAGTTTAGTATTTTCATTTCCTGGGTTTGGTAAGAAGGCAAAGCGCGGCGTTAAGTTGCACCACTCAGCACGCAATGCCTCAATTCGGCGGAAAGTGGAAAACGGAATTGTTGAAATAGAACGGAGTGTCCTCAGTGCGCCAGTGCCTCAGTGCCTCAGTGCCTCAGTGCCTCAGTGCCTCAGTGCCTCAGTGTCTCAGTGTCTCAGTGTCCCAGTGCCTCAGTACCTCAGTGCCTCAGTGCTTAGTGCCCCAGTGTCCCAGTGCCTCAGTGCCTCAGTGCCTTATTACCTCAGTTGCCTTAGTGCCTCAGTACGCTTAGTGCACTCAGTGCCTTAGTGCCTCGAGTGCTATAGTGCCCCAGTGTTTATGTGCCTCGAGTGCCTTAGTGCCTCAGTAGCTGTAGTGCCTCAGTTGCTTTGCCTTATTGCCTATGGCCTGTGTGCCTGTATACTGCGTGCCCGAGTGCCAGTGTCTATGTCTATGGGGACTCCACATAATTATATTTCCATTTCATGCACATTCATAAGTTATTTATGCATATATCTATTCTTTTTTCAGGAGCCGTATAAAAATTTGAACGTAGCGGGACTCGAACCCTATACGTGCTTCCTTTTATCTTTTAAGCGCTCTCACCACTAAGCCATACGTTATTATCCTGCTACGTCGAAATTCGCTTGTTACTTGGTGTAACAAGCGTATAAGGTTTTCAACGTAGTTAAATATAATCGTATGACGTTATTGACAGAGTGCTTAGAAAGTTCGAGGCGCAGGTTCGAGTCCCGCTACATTCATTTTTTTAATACGTTTTCTAAAAATGTTTTTGCTATCCCAAATGTTTCATTAACAGCTTAAAAAGTACTTTTTAGTATTTTTTTTATAAATCTTATAAAAATATCAATGTAGCGGGTTTGAACCCGCACCTCTTTGGAATCGTCTAAGCGCCGCGCTACGTTGAAATTCTTACACGATTTCTGTTACAACTTAAGCTTTTTTTAAGCATCTTTCTAGATAATAACGTTTGACTTAGTAGTTTGGGAGTTTGGATGGTTTCTAGAAGACACGGGTTCGATTCCCGCTGCGTGGCAAATTTTTGTACGTTTTCTAAAATCAGTTTTCTTTTACTAAATATGTCATTAATAGTTTAAAATGTTAAAAAGGACTTATTTAGGCATTTTTCTAAATTTGTTTTTTTTTAATACTAAATATGCGATTAACACTTTAAAAAATATAAAGAATGTGCCTATATGTGTAAGTATCTATGTAATAATAAATATGACTAGTGTGCCTGCTAACGCGTTGACAACGCGATGCCGAGCAAAGTATATGTCACTATATTTAATTAATTTAATATATTTTTTATGCATTATTTTAAAAAAGATATTATCATTCTGCACTCCTTCGCTATATAAACTATAAGTGTGCCAAATTTCATACTCTTCCGTCCGCATAATTTTCGTAAAAAGGAGTATAAAATTTTGCTTCACGTGTTAATATATAGATTTTTAATATTTATAATAAATGCACTATATGTCTTATATTTCGCAGAATAATTTTAGCATAAATCAAATTAAATATCCAATATATATATATATATATATATATATATATATATATATATATATATACTCTTTCTCTATTGATAAACCAATTTTTGATGATTCTATTTTTAAATGATAGCTAAAATCTTTGGTTTGGTCCTATTTGACTTTAGTTAAGATTTGACAAGTAATTTCTTAGTTATTCGTAATAATTGTACTTTTTAGGGCATTTTCTTTGAAGTCTTTTTTCGTTTTTATCATAAGTGCACTGCGTAAGATTTCGCAGAATAATTTGGGCATATATTTTTTTTGTGTTCGCTGTATCCCGCATATAGCAGGATAGGCAGAGAGAAGCTGAGACCTAGTGCTAAGACACTCCGTTCCCTACTTAATTAATTTATACTTTATTTAAATATTGCAATATTGTTAAAAAATATATATTATAATTTATTTCTTTACGTAATTTATGGATTTATTTATTTTTTTTACGTTTATCATTATTTCACAAGCGATTTTTTTTAATTTAGCGTTTGGCGCTCCGTTCTCTCTGACTACCCCGTTAGGGATAAAGTGTGAAGTTAGGTAGGTAGGTAGGTATCATTATTTCATATGTGGGTAGTTACGAAAAAAAATCTTTAAAGTGCAAATTTTCTCCTATGCTTCTCTAACTTACATTTTTCTATTCAACCTGCGTTTTATACATTAATTTTCATTTACGACGTTAAACGCCGTAATATTACTAATATTTTTTATAAGTTAATAATTATATTTAACTATTTTTCAGTTTTCAGTCGCGTAAAATAACGGCAGCATAGAGTTCCGCCATTCAACACGCAACGTGTTAAAATTTAACGGAGAATAAATGTCTTAATACTGGATTTTTCCCTTCTTTAGGGAAATGGACAAAGTTAAAAAATCCGAATATTTTTCTAACATACTTGTTACATTTTTAATTTATTTTTAAATCGCTTTGCGCTTAGCTTCACGCCATCGCGTTAATTTTGCATGTTAAATAGCGAAAAAAAAATAAAACCATAACATCATTTAAATAATATATATATATTTATTTAGAAACAGCATTTCGCGTAGTGCTACAGATGACCGTTGAACCAAAATTAAAAAAAAGCAAAAAGCTATACAAAAAGTCCCTGAAAAAAATAAAATAAATATAAAAACACCAAATAATTATGAAAAAATCATAAAATAATCATAAAAACACAAAAAAAATCATATAAAGCACAAAAATGTCATAAAAAACACAAAATAATCATAATAACACATGAAATCACAAAAAAATCATAAAAAGCACAAAAAAAATATAAAAAAGCACGAAATAATCATAAAAAACACACAACTTACTTCTAAACTCGACACGAACAAACTTGTCACTTTTACATTTCAATACTTTGAATCGTTTTAATTTAACGATGAGAGACATCTGGAACTACGCGAGCGCACTATAACCATTACACAGAGATAGTGGCTTCCGTTAACTGTTAAGCGTCCGAGCGGTCTGAGCGCTGCCGGAGGAATGAAGGGTAAGCCCGGGCTTTGTACCCACCACCCCATACCCCCGCCTAAAATATCCCTCCCCAGGCACCGCCCATCTCGACAGCACTCCTCTCACCCCTCCCCGCCACTCCCCATGTATTTGTACATTCTTTGTTATACGAAGGAAACAAGGAAATTTTATATATTTTTTCAGTTTCTTTTTGTTTCTTACTTCACGCTGTATCCCGCATATAGCAGGGTAGGCAGAGGGAACCAGAGAACCTAGTGTTAAGACACTCCATTCTCTTTTAACAATTTCGTTCCCCATTTTCCGCCGAATTGAGGCATTGCGTGTTGTGTGGCGGAACTCAACGCCGCGCTTTGCCTTTTTACCAAACCCAAGAAATGAATATACTAAATTTTACATTTCATGGAGTGGGCATCGAACCCACAACGTGTCGCGTTTACAGTCGCACGCTTGTGCCTCTGCGCCACGACAGGCGTTAGGCGTTTTTTTTTTTTGAGTTTTGATTATGATGTAATAGTTTTTTTTTAAGTTTATGCGAATTTTGCGTAGACTATATTTTTAGTTATCGTGGTGTAGTGGAATAGCATCTGATTGTAAGCGCGATGAGTTCTGGGTTCGATTTCTCGGGGAAATTATAATGTTCAAATTATTTTGATTTCTCCGCTCTAATAAGATAAAACGCGGCGTTAAACTCCGTCATTTGCAACACGAATTTAAGCGAAAAGTGGAGAATAGAGTGTCTTAATGCTAAACCTAGCATAAATACACTCTCTGACTACCTTACTTTGGTTTCCCACAAAACGTGTAACGTTGTTAAAGAACTATTTAGGCAAAAACTAGACAGGAAGGATATTTTTTAAATTTTCCTTTACAGTTATTTCTTACAGTTATAATTCTTAAATTATATTAATTGCACCTGTCGTGGCGCAGAGGCACAAGGGTGCGACTGTAAACGCGACAGGTTGTGGGTTCGATTCCCACTCCAGGAAATGTAATTTTTCATTTCCTGGGTTTTGTAACAAGGCAAAGCGTGGCGTTGAGTTCCGCCACTCAGCACGAAATATCTCAATTCGGCGGAAAGTGTGGTACGGAGTGTCTTAACACTAGGTTCCCTCTGCCTACCCTGCTATATTCGGGATACAGCGTGAAGCAATGTTTGTATATTAATAATTATGATCTTCCGGTATCTCTAAAAGCGGGAAACCGAGAAAGAACGTAGTGTCATGACTCTACGTTCTCACAAACATTATAAGATGTCAAAATACCATAAAATAAATCCTATGTAAAAGTTTAACACATTTTGTAAATGTATGTTTCCAAATAAACGTGTAATGAATGTTCCGACGGCGGATAACTGGAGTAAGCGATTTTGTATTTACTATATTCCAAAGCAATTATTTAAATTATTTCTATTATTATTATAAAATAAACTTTATTATAGTTATAAATAAATGTTATTTTTATATTATATAAATTAAAAATAAATTAAAAATATATATATATATATATATATATAATTATTTAATTTTTAAATTAAAAAGTATATTTCCAAGTGTATTTAAATAAGCAATTTGTGGATGTGGCCCAAGTAAAGCCAAATTAATGTTGCTGTCCGTCTGCAAATAATTTTATTCTAGTGCATAGTAAAGAAAGCGGAGAACTTAGTGTCTAAACACTAAGATTTCTCTGTCAATATATATATAATGCTACGATAACTCTACATAATTGACATTTAAGCAAAAAAGAAATCAACTTCAAATAAAATGTAACATTGTTACGAATAACTTAAAAACTACTGATCAAAACTTTACTAAATTTAAATGGAACCACATTAGAAACTCTAGCTATCATATAAAAAAAGAATTACCAAAATTGGTTCACTCAGTAAAAAGTTATGCGGTAACTCATAAAAAATACAGTCGAATTGGGAATTACCTTGCTTAGAAGTCTCAAAAAAAAGTTAAATTTGTGCAACCGTTTATATAAATGTAGTTCAAAAATGTTTATCTTATCTTCCTACTAATATAATACCTAAAGAGCGCTAAAAAGTGAAGAAAGCAGAGTACTTAGCGTCTAATAACAATTTATTTTTTTTAGCTTCACGCTGTATCCAGCATATAGCTGGGTAGACAGAGGGAACCAGAGAACCTAGTGTTAAGACACTCCATTCTCTTTCAACAATTCTGTTCCTATTCTGTTCGGAAAGTGTTCCGCCAAATTGAAGCATTGCGTGTTGAGTGGCGGAACTCAACGCCACACTTTGCCTTGTTACCAAACCCAAGAAATGAAAATACTGAATTTTACATTTCCTGGAGTGGGAATCGAACCCACAACCTGTCGCGTTTACAGTTGCACGCTTGTGTCTCTGCGCCACGAAAGGCGTTATCTTTTTTGATAATATATTAAAAATCACAAATTAGGCTGAAACAGACAGTACTTATAAACTGCCTTATAATAAATTTTCTATTGTCTACTAGTAGATCCGGCAAACTTTGTACGGTCATATTATTTTTCCAGTCACGGTCTAATGAAATGAAAATTCGATTATATATTTTTATACGTTTCACTGTATAACTTTTTACTGGGTGAACCAATTT
>JAKGSA010003151.1:0-10453 GCA_033558755.1 Philaethria dido
GTCCCAAAATTAACGCAAGATTTGAATTAAATAGAAAATGCCATTTTAGTCTTTTAATAGCGAATGAATAATGAATATAATAGCAAATGGCGGCAAAGTCAAATCTTGCGTTAATTTTGGGACACCCTATATAATCGGCGAGTGTGAATGACATTTTGGGAGCTGTGATAATAAATG
Source organism: Philaethria dido (assembly GCA_033558755.1). NCBI lineage: Eukaryota > Metazoa > Arthropoda > Insecta > Lepidoptera > Nymphalidae > Philaethria > Philaethria dido. The sequence continues at coordinate 178 of JAKGSA010003151.1, forward strand.
AATGAATGAATAAATGTATGAGAGCTTATCATTTACGTTCATTATTCTATAATCTTGTATTCAATAATTTATATTTCATGAACTGAATATGAAATTACATTATAATAAGCTAAATACCGCCTGTCGTGGCGCAGAGGTACAAGCGTGCGGCTGTAAACGCGACAGTTGTGGGTTCGATTCCCACTCCAGGAAATGGAATTTTTCATTTCCTGGGTTTGTTAACAAGGCAAAGCGCGGCGTTGAGTTCCACTACTCAGCACGCAATGCCTCAATTCGGGAATGGAGTATTTTGACACTCGGTTTACTCTGTCTACCCTGCTATATACGGGTTACAACGTGAATTAAAAAAAAAATAAGCTAAATTGAGGCTATCGTGGCGTAGTAAGACAAAATTTGACTGTAAGCGCGATTGATTGTGGGTTCGATTCCCATTCGAGAGAATTATATTTCAATTATCATCATTTCTCCGCTCTGATAAGCGTTGAGTTTTGTTACTTAAAAAGCAATGCGTTGTATTCGGGTGAACAGCGGTGAACGGAGTGTCATGACACTAGGCTCACTCTGGCTATCCTGTTATGCATGAAATTGAAAAAAAAATTTCATCTTTAATACGAGACAGACGAAGTGCAAACTTCCTGCCTTTAAGTTACCATGGAAATCAATGAAACTCCACCTTGCACCGTTGAACCAAGACATTTTTGGTGAAACTGTGATTGAATTGTCACGTGATATTCATCAAACTCTTCCAATTATTTAAATTTTTGGCTGTTGCCAGAGATCATCCATCTCTGGTCGAATTGCCTTTTTTGTTAAAATTTTAGCGAAAAAAAAAACCCTTTTTTATATGAAATGCATTAGTGCAGTAACATAAACATAAATGTCAAAGCATGTAACATTTATTTTATTAATTTAATATACTTTTTATGCATTATTTCAAAAAATATTAGCATTCTGCACTCCTTCTCTATATAAACTATAAGTGTGCCAAGTTCATCCTTCATGCTTCGTCAAAAAAATGGCGGGGAACCCCGGTCACTTTTATTTCTACATATGTTGCTAGGCAACTTGTTGTTAATACGTCAACGGGGACACTAGTTTTCTTTATTGCACAAAAAATACATGAAAAATAATAAATACAATTTTATTTAACTAAGACGGACATATCTCTAAGAGAGAGACTATGTTCTATTTGACTACACTACTCTGCAGAAAAGTAAGTTTATTTGCAGAGAGAAACTGCACAAAAATATAATAAGTGAACATTGACAAACCTTACTAAAGAGAAAACTTTTGTAATTCAATTATGTTTGGTGGTAGGAGGTGCGACCTCCGTCTGGCTCGCGACCACTATCATGTCAAAGACGAACCGCCAAATATCTTACGATGTGTTCCGGTTCGATGGCATGTAAGCCAGGTTTTCCCCTTTCCCACCCATCCTTTCCCCAAAATGTGATAGTTCCAATAGCGGACCACTACATTGTCCTCCCCTTCCATATGTATTGTATTCTGTAGGTTGGCAACGCATCTACAACATCTCTGGTATTGTAGATGTTCATGGGCGAAGGTAACCACTTACCATCAGGTGGTCCTTCTGCTCGTTTGCCGTTCGTTATCCATAAAAAAAAAAAAAAAAGTTTTTAATTTAATTTCTTTAAAACAATAAATAATTATAATTAATGATAATAATGCTTCAAATTTCCACACCAACTGTACCTATAGCTTCACGCTGTATCCCGCATGTAGCAGGGTAGGCAGAGGGAACCTAGTGTTAAAACACTCCGTTCCCCATTATCCACCGAATTGAGGCATTATGTGCTGAGTGGCGGAACTCAACGCCTCGTTTTTTTTGTTGTTGTTTTGTTTTGTTACAAAACTTAGGAAATGAAAAAATCCATTTCTTGGATATAAAGTATAGTGTGTAATCTTAACCCTAGGTTCTAGAAATACTTATATGAAGAAGGCATTCAATGTTAGTAAGAAAATAATGTATTCAATTCATTATAAAAAGAGATAAGCTGAAAATATGTAAAACATTCAATTTATAAGGAGCGTATTGAAGCACGTATAATGCAGTCCTCTAACGGAAAGTTAACAAAATGGCGAACATGAAACTTGTGTTGGTACTACTGTGCTTTGTAATAGCAGTTGCTACTGCTCAGAAACGTAAGTTAAATATTATTATTAAATTTTAATTAAAAATTAAAATATATATTTTTTTTATTTTATGAATAAGATTCAAATATCTTATTCATAAATTCCTTTAACACGCAATGTCTCGAATTTAGGCAGAAATCGTTAAACGGTATACCTTGGCCTACTCTGGCATATGACAAAAAGCTTGGAGATCCCCTGATATGCGGGAAAAGGTGTGAAGCTGAAAGAAATATATCATAAATTAATTATAAATTCATATATATGCATTTATTACCAGGCTGCAGATCGAACCAGACTTACATGTCATGTGGCACTTGCGACAAGACTTGCTCCAACCCTAACAAAGTATGTGCCCAGCAATGCGTCAGTGGTTGCTTCTGCAACGAGGGCTATGTTAGGAACAATGAAGGTGCCTGTATCATGCCATCTGCTTGTCCTACATTTTCTTAATCAAAAAAAGAGAGACAACCTAGTGTCAAGTCACTCCGTTTTCCACTCCCTGCCCGAATTTCCAAACCGTAGATCCTTTTAGAACTACTTAGCTACCTTCTTTGTGGAATATGGAATAAATAAAAGTCGTAATAAAGTTGTTGTATTTTTTGGTTACATTATGTTTTTATTTTTATTCATTTCCGTGAAGTACCTCTTTCCCTTTGTAGAAAAATATTCTGACTTCAAATAAATAAATAAATAAAAAAGCCTTTATTATTTCTTGCTTACACAACAAAATATAATATTTATATCAACTTAAAAAACTATAATAACTAAATACAGTTACTATTTATATTTAGGTCTACCTTACTCTATAATAAAAACAATTATAGTCCTTAATACCTATTATATGTATATATATTACACCACTTATACATATATGTACTTTAATTTATTTTTTTTCTTGTAAATTAGCGTAATGCTAGTCAGTAAGAACCCCTCTTCGGGTGAAGGCCTCCTCCAAAAATAATGGCAAGTGGTTTTTTTGTTTTTGTTACAATAATTTTATTTTTCATTTGGAGGGTAAAGGGGTCATCAAAAATATCTTCCACGGTGACCAGCCGGATTGGAAGATTAACGACTTCAAATAAAATGCACTAAAAACTAAAAATTATTACGAATAACTCAAAGCAAAGATTTTCCCTTTCACACCCATCCTTTCCCCCAAAATGTGAGTGAGAAGTTTCTGATGATGGATACTACATTGTCCCCCTTCCCATCAGTATCCTCTAGGTTGGCAGCTTGCATCTACAACATCTCTGGTGTTGTTGATCTATGGGCAAAAGGTAACCACTTACCTCAGGTGGTCCTTCTGCTCGTTTGCCGTCCGTTATCAATAAAAAAAAAAAAAAATCAATAAAAAAAAAAAAAAAAAAACAACTCGTCAAATTTTCAACTAAATTTTAAATGAAACCACATGAAAGCAAAATGTTGTGCGGTAGGGACACATCCTAACAATACAATCTAATCGAGAACTTCCTCCTTTTTTTGAAGTTAGAAATAAAACGTCAAATTTCGATTAAATTCTATATATTTTTTCACATTAAACAAAACACTTGTGTCGAAAGCAGTAACACACTCTCCATGGTCGTTTCTATAAAGTCCCCTCTTGCAGTGGCAGCCCAGTCGACACCTGCGCGGGCGCATACACGCTCGCTGCACGCAACGCAGCTCGCAGCCGTAGCGACATGTGTACTCCTCGTTGGGACTAGAACACTTTTCTGGAATAAAATGTTAGATATAAAACAAATCATTTTTTTATATTTAGACCATTATTTATAATAAAACAAAGCAAAATATCTAGTGGTTCAACTAATGTTGATTGATTACTGCTGCCCATGAATATTTACAGCACAAGTTTTTTCCGCATAGCAGGGCAGTCATAGTATCTTGTTTCAGATGGACACAGGAACTCAAGTTTTATGTGTATATGCAGGTATATAAGTATGTATATGTATGAAGATAAGTATATTATATCAAGAAATTTATTTTAAATAGTTTTTGTACCACTTCCCGCTAAGTAAAGTGTCCTACTAAGTTTCACTATTAACCCTTTGAGGTCGGATGGAGAGTCCCATGAATGCTATTTGCTATTCGACGATATTTATGATAACATCAGCTCCAAACGATAGGAACGTAGCATTAGCTCTTTGAAAGGTTCCTTAGCTGTTTATACTCGTATGAAATACCAAATGACTTTACGAAGAAAAGCTAAATTTGGTAAACAGTTGGAAAAATCCCCCGACCGCAAAGGGTTAATAAAAGGTTTCCTGTAAGAGTTTACTTTTAGTGATAAGGCCGCCTTTTGCCTAACTTTTTCTTTAATGTGTAATCTTTTTTATTTTTTATTTGTTGCAATAAAGAGTTTTATTATTATTATTGTTCGCCATACAAGAGCGGAAAGATGAAAATAATTTAAATATAACTGTCCATACCAGTAGAAATTCTTCCACTCTGAAAACACGGTGTTGAGTTTCGTCACTTACTACTCAATGTCTCGCATTAGAAAGGAACACCCGAACGGTGTGTCTTAACACTAGGTCCTCTTCAACTTGCGAAGCGGGTGTAAAGAGTGAAGGTGCTTTTCTAAGTAACTTACGTGGTAAACAAAGTTTTTCTTCAACACAATGACCGCTATGGTGGCGTAGTAGCGGCGGTCGACACAGACACCCTCTAGTGCAGGTTGAGTTCTGGCAGACAGGATGCGGTTCAGAACAAGTACTTTCACACCAGCCACACCATACGAAAACTTCATCTGATTGACACTCATCTATGGACTGCTCCATGTTACCAAATGTGATTTCCGCTGAAATATATCATCTATGTTAAAATTGGAAATAGTAAAGTCGCTACTGATACTTCGACCGGATTCATCATATTATCCTAAAATTTCTGCTATGACTATAATTAGGAACTTATTTAGCGTTTTTTTTCTTAAACAACTATTCTAACTTAACTTAGCTTCACGCTTTATCCCTAGCGAGGTAGTCAGAGAGAGCGGAGCGCCAAATGGTACGGTTCCTGCATACTTGTTACTTCTCGTCTACAGTCATTAACCTCTTCATACCGTGCCCATGCCTTCATGCCCTCCGGGGGGTCCACGTGCTTTTTACGTAGTCTTTTTCCAGTATCATTGACACTGTGTTCTCGAAGGTCAACCGAGGACTCCCCTATCTCTTTTGCCTCTTACCAAATTACCAAAGTAAGCTAAGCCCTGGCAAGCCAAATCGCAACGTTGAGTTCCACCACCCAACACGCAATCATGAATTCGGGCGGAAAATGGAGGTTCTCTCTACCCTGAGATATGAGGTAAAGTGTGATGCTGTACTAAGATATAAATAGTTTAATAAACTAATTAACTGACCTTGCGGGCAATTTTTTAAAGCTACACAACTGCCATTGGGTGACATTACATAGCCGTCAATACAAAAACAACCAGTAAGGCACTCTAAAGTACATTTAGGATTCGGATCCGAACAGGTTTTAATACATCGTCCACAGTTACTGAACACTTGACGTTCCCCACATGCTATTACAGGCATTTTTTCTGCTGAAATATTATAATATTTATTAAGATTGTTTTATTTATGGGGTAATTAAATTTCGTCACTCTGGTAACAGGCAAAGCGTGGTGTTAAGTTCCGCCATTCAACACGCAATGTCTCAATTTGGCGGAAAGTGGGAAACGGAAATGTTGAAAGAGAACGGAGTGTCCAAGCACTAGGTTCTCTGGTTACCTCTGCCTACTTTGCTATCAGCAGAATACAGCATGAAGTTAAAAAAAAGTTAAATGACTAATCAAATCTATCAAGCAAATCAAATTGCAACTTTAATGTCAAAAAGTGAAAAAACAAAATTTACAAATAAAACTTAAACTTACAAATACCTGACCTGAAAAGTATGAAATTTTCGGTTCATAAACCTATTCACGCCTATCACGTATATTAACAAAAGCAGTGCCTAAATATTCGAAGCACATAGAAAATATTCGAAATCTTTTACATATCCTTCCGTACGTTACGTGTCGTTCCTCCAGTATCATTGATACTGTGCTCTCGAAGGTCAACCCAGGTCTCCCCCTACCTCTCTTGCGGCTCACTTTTGTTTCATATATCAGAAATGACCTAGTGTCTAGATTCTCTGTTCTCCATATATATATACTTTTGTGATAAAACTTACTGTTTCCTCGTACAATTGTATGAGTGACAATCAAAAAGACCAACTCAATAAACTCCATTACGTTTCAATGGTTTTGAACAAGTAACGTAATGCTTCAACATCATTTCTTCGATCAAAGGCTGGCTTTACGCATAAAGAAGCCAGAAACTAGTTTTATTTTTTTTTTGTTGTAATCAGTAGCTTTTTCTAAGTAGCCTCATATGTACATATATCTGAAATAAACTTTTTTCTCATAATAATTTTAAAAAGTTTTCAAAACTTCTGGCAGGATATGCTATGACCTTGGTCTAATACAATTTAATCATAAAAAAATTAAAGCTCTTAAAAATCTATATTTTCTTTATTCATTAGCAAATAAACATAAATGTTACACTATTTCACACTTTCCCATATATGTGTTTATGTCCTTGACACTAAAATGGCTTCGAGTTTTTTTTGAGAGAAGGATATGGTGAGCGAACATTCGGGGCCACCTGATGGTCATCGCCGCCTACGATATCGTGTAGCGCGCCGCCAGCCTTTGAGGTATATGAGCTTTTTGAAGTTGTCATGTCATATCGACCTGGAAATTTTAGTGGCACGGCAAGAAAGCTTCTGCGAAACAGTACTATTGCGGAGTGTCACATATCCAGATAACGATATTAGAATTTGTGAGTTTCAAATCACAGCCAATCTAAAGAAATTAAAAAAAAAATTAAATAATTACTGTAAAAAAAGAATTAAATTCTTGTTGTACATAAAATTGCATTATAACATTATTTCAAAGAATTATTTGCCGTATTACGACTTTTGAAAACAACTCTTTATTACGTATTTAGTACTCATCCAGATTTAGATTCCATTATTTTTTTCTTACACTGTATCCTTACTTATAGTAAAAGAAAATATAACATGAAACATAAATAATTAAAACAAAAAAAAAACAAAACACTTCAAATAAAAGAAATTAGAACTCGTCAGATCTTAACTAAATTTAAACGGGACCACATAACAAGCACTAACTGTCATACAAAAAAACATCATAAAACTTGGTTCACACAGTAAAAATGTATGCGGTAACACATAAAAAAATACAATCAAATTGATTTTTTGAAGTCGTTTAAAAATAAACTGACATAGAGTAAGCCAGTGTTTAAAAGATACTTTTTCTTTTAACTTCACGCTGTATCCCGCATATAGCGGGGTAGGCGGAGGGAACCAGAGAACGTAGTGTTAAGACACTCCATTCTCTTTCAACATTTCCGTGCCCCGTTTCCGCCAAATTGAGGCATTGCGTGTTGAGTGGCGGAACTCAACGCTGCTCTTTGCCTTGTTACCAAACCCAGGATATGAAAATACTAAATTTTACATTTTCTGGAGTGAGAATCGAGCCCAAAACCTGTCGCGTTTACAGTCGCACGTTTGTGTCTCTGCGCCACGACATGCGAAAAGATACTAGATACTATAAAAGATACTAGATACTTATTATTATATTATTCTAATAAATTGTACTTGTAATTGTACAAGCTACATTACTGTAAATTTACATCTAGATACGTTCAGTAGATATTGCGTGAAGACAAACATCCACTCACATATCATCACCAACTTTCATATTTATATTAGTAATGTAAATAACTTAAAAATGACTTTAATTTTTAAAATTATTTATAAAATTACAAAATTTAATTTTTGCATATTGTTATCTGGTTTTAAAAACGCATGTGTCTATTTGAATTGCAAAAATAAGACAAATGTTTATATTACAATATATTTTGGTGGTATCTTTTAGGATGTGTACACATATATTGAATTAGTATCCTTTTTTTTGTATCCAAAACTGCTTTACTTGACTTGACTTTAGTGTTAAGACACTCCGTTCTCTTTTAACACTTCCGTTCCGTCTATCATGCGTTAAGTCAGAATCATATAAGGTTTTAGTATTTTTGTTTTTGTGAGTTTTACACATACTAATGAAACTATTTTAACCGGATATAATCGTAACATAGAATAATATAATTTGGTATTCGAAAATACATTTTAGAAAATTTAATATTTTGCCCATTTTAGAGTAGTCCATGGTCACAAACAGATGTTGGGTTTTCAAAAATGTATATTTATTTGCAATAGTCTCTGATCAGAGGCTTTCTTCTTGTCTTCTGCTTTTTAAGGCAAAACACGGCGTTGAGTTCCGCCACTCAGCAGGCAATGCCTTACTTCGTCGGAAAGTGAGGAACGGAGTGTCTTAACATTACGTTCAATTCCCTCTGCCTACCCTGCTATATGCGGGATACAGCGTGGAGCTATGTATGTATGTTCTGGTTTTTATTTGCATTCTTCTAGCCTACAATAAGACACTATTTCAATTACATTCCACTTCAAAAAATTAAAAAAATGAATAAACCTATTTTCACATGTGTACACTAACCTTAACTATTATGTTTTTAATAAATATAAAAGCGATATAAAATAATCGAATATAATACTTTTTCAACTATTCGACTGAAACCTCTGTAACACTTCACAATGATCAAAATTATAATATTTACAGTGTTGCTAGCCGTATTTGTTGCTGCTCAGAATAGTAAGTTATTTTTCCATATTAATATTATAAATGTGAATGTAAGTTTGTTTGTTACGCCTTTACGCCAAAACTACTGAACTGATTATCATGGAACTTTGTGCATATATTCTTAGAGGTATTAAAAACGACTATTGATAAATGATAAATATTAGGCCTGTCGTGGCACAAGCGTGCGACTGTAAGCGCGACAGGTTGTGGGTTCGATTTCCACTCCAGGAAATGTAAAATTTAGTATTTTCATTTTTTTGGTTTGGTAACAAGGCAAAGCGCGGGGTTGAGTTCCGCCACTCAAAACACAATGCCTCAATTCGGCGGAAAGTAGGGAACGGAATTCTACTAATACAAAGCGCGGCATAGAATTTCATGAATCAACACGCAATTTTCCAATTTCGGGTGGAAAGTAGAAATGTCAGAAGGTCAAAAATATTATTTTTTTAATGAAAGAGCATTTAACGGAATTGTTGTAAGAGAACGGAGTGTCTGAACACTAGGTTCTCAGGTTCCCTCTGCCTACCCTGCTATACGCGGGATATAGCGTGAAGTTATTATTTTTATTCATGTATCTCGTGGTTGTAACAGTGTAAGCGAATAACCTAGTCTTAAAACATGCCATTTTTATATTTTCTTAAGTAGATCGTACTAATATTATAATTGTAAAAGTTTGTGAATAAGGATGTATGTTTGTTAGTATTAAAGCAAAAATTCCTGAACAAAATGAAACTTTCTACATTTTTTTTAACTTCACGCTGTATCCCGCATATAGCAGGGTAGGCAGAGGGAACCTGAGACCCTAGTGTTAAGACACTCCGTTCTCTTTTAACAAATCCGTTCCCCACTTTCCACCAGATTGAGGCCTTGCGTGTTGAGTGGCGGAACTCAACGCCGCGCTTTGCCTTGTTACCAAACCCAGAAAATAAAAATACTTCATTTCCTGGAGTGGGAATCAAATCTACAACCTGTCGCTTTACAGTCGCACACTTGTGCCTCTGCGCCACAACAGGCGTTTTACTAGTAACTTTTTAGTAATATAGCTTAATTGCCACAAGGGTGATCAAACTGCTTAGTAATTTGACACGTCCCGCCAATCGTAGAAATAATGGAATGAAAATATGTGCTATATAAATAATTTATTCCCTGGGTTTGGTAACAAGGCAAAGCGCGGCGTTGAGTTCCATCACTCAGTACGCAATGCCTCAATTCGGTGGAAAGTGGAGAACGGAGTGTCTTAACACTAGGTTCCCTCTGCCTACCCTGCTATATGCGGGATACAGCGTGAAGCTATGTTTGTATAAATAATTTATTTATATAACACATAATTTGGGATATTTTCTTCTTCTTTTCTTCAAATCTATTTTTTTATTTCGTATTTTGTATACAATTTTTGAATAT
>JAKGSA010003152.1:0-10453 GCA_033558755.1 Philaethria dido
CGCGTTTACAGTCACACGCTTGTGCCTCTGCGTCACGACAGGCGTTTTTAACTAAATTTAAATGGAATATTATAAGTATTAGCTATCAAATAAAAAAATATCATCAATATTGTTTTACGCAGTAAAATATTATACAACAATTAAAATAGTTATTCGAGACATTTCGTCGCAGTCTTCGGTAGTATAGTGGTCAGTATCCCCGCCTGTCACGCGGGAGACCGGGGTTCGATTCCCCGCCGGAGAGAACTTTTTTGTTTTTATATTTTAAATATGTATATTTTGACGGTGTCAATCTACACATAAAATGAATATATCTACAGTACATACTCGTATGCCAAAACAACATTTTTTACAATTTTTAACTGTTTGTTCCGACTAATCTCTAAAGTGGCTGGTCCGATTTTGACAGAACCTTAACTGGCTTTTATAGCTACTAATATTTTATATTTTACATTTATTTATATTTTTAATATTTTACATTTATTTAGTGCCATTTTAATGGTTCTTGTTAGATTGATTTTGCGGAATATGTAACACACGAGTATCCCCTGGAGGAATCAATCTCAGTCTTCGTTCGGTTGACACTCAACTCTCCGCCTTCTATCCGACACAGATACATTGAGTGTTGAGATTGATTTGAGTGAGTTGAGTGTTGAGTGTTGTTTAACGCCACGTAGTCGGAGTCAATAGTAGTGTAAAGACACTCGGTTAACCACTTTTCGATCGAATTCGAAATCGCCGATTTTCAAAGTATAAAACGGCAAGTTTTTTCGGATATGGGAGTCAGTGATGTTGACCCTACTGTCTTTTACAGTAGCTTAACGCTGTTTTCCGCACATAGCAGAGTAGGCAAAGGGAACCAGAGAACCTAGTGTTAAGACACTCCGTTCTCCACTAAATGTGGGAATATTTATATTAGTTTCATATATTAATATTATTATTTTATTTCAGCATCACGTTGTAGACCGAACGCCTGTCGAGGCGCGGAGGCACAAGCGTGCGACTGTAAAAGCGACAGATTGTGGGTTCGATTCCCACTCCAGGAAATGTAAAATTTAGTACTATCATTTCTTGGGTTTGGTAACAAGGCAAAGCGCGGCGTTGAGTTCCGCCACTCAATACGCAATACCTCAATTCGGCGGAAAGTGGGGAACGGAATTGTTGAAAGTGAATGGAGTGTCTTAACACTAGGTTGTCTGGCTCCCTCTGCCTACCCTGTTATATGCGGGTTACAGCGTGAAGTTTAAAAAAAAACGTAGACCGAACATGGAGTGTAAACAATATCGACCTGATATGTATAAGACCTGTATAAATACAATGTGAAATCCTATGCTTGAACGAAGTTGGAGTCAACGCTAGTATAAAATATATTTAAATTTGCCAGTTACTTTCCACAACGTAACGAAATTTCACTAATTTATTGTACAAGTGATAATTTTAATTTATAAATTAAAAAAGCGTTCTTGTTATCTGTTAGAGTATTCGCTTATTGGACGCTTTTTTATATTTTTTTTTAACTTCACGCTGTATCCCGCATATAGCAGGTTAGGCAGAGGGCACTTGAGAACCCAGTATTAAGTAGGCTTACCATACGTCCCGGTTTGACCGGGATAGTCCCGGTTTGAGATCCCTGTCCCAGCGACCCGGTCAAACTTGAACAGCACCCCCAACCAATCGTCTCTTTTTCTTTTTAATAAAAAATATATTCACATTTATTAATATGTTTTCAATTCATAATAATTTTGATTGCATTTCAAATATGAAAAACACAAATTAAGCGAAAAGCAAAATGAAAATGAGCCTCTTTCTCTTTTGCGTCCCGGCTTGGCTCTTCGTAATTATGGTAAGCCTAGTATTAAAACACTCATTTCTCATATGATCCGATCGCCACTTTCCGCCGAATTGAGGCATTGCGTGCTGAGTGTCGGAACTCAACACTGCTCTTCGATTTGTTAACTGGGGGGAGGGAGATGAAAACACAAAGATTAAATACTATAAATATTAATTATTTTCATTCCCTGGAGTGGCAATCGAACCAACAACCAGTCAAGTTTGCGGTTACATGCTTGTGCCTCTGTGCCACGATTGGTCTCAATCATTATAGTATTTTTTTATTCTATCAAAAACTAGAAATAAAATATTGTTACGTAATATTGAGTTTAATTATAATTGGGGAGACAAGAAATGCAGTAACTGAAGATGTGCTTTTGACCCTTGCTATATGGAGATAAAGAATATACTCGTATATTAAAGATAAAAAATATCTATAAAAAATATCTTCTTTATCAGCGGTTTAAAATTAAAGTAACCAACCAGTAAGTAAGTCAACACCTGATGATGAATTGTGATTTTAACAAGAAAAGAAAATGCACCAAAAAGTACAATTATACAAATAACTAAAAAACTTAGAACGCCAGACGCCAGATTTCAACTAAATTTAAATGGGACCACACCAGTGACACTAGCTATCTATATAAAAATTTATGCGGCAATATACATAAAAAAATAAAGTCGAATATCGATTCAACTTTATACCTCTTCCTTTTTCGAAGTCGAAGAATAAAAGAAATAATTATTTGCAATATATTATACAAATAAAGTGTTCATAATTAATACTCCCACGAATATTACAAATCTTACTAATATTATAACGCCTGTCATCGCGCAGAGGCACAAGCGTGCGACTGTAATCGTGACAGGTTGTGGGTTCGATTCCCACTCCAGCGCAGCGATGAGTTCCGCCACTCAGCACGCAATGATTCAATTCGGCGGAAAGCGGGAAACGGAATGTCTTAACACTAGGTTCTCACGTTCCCTCTGCACCACCAAGGACCACCTGATGGTAAGTATATCCGCCATAGGAACCACCACATTCTGGGGAAAGGATGAATGGGAATAGGAAAAACTTGGCTTACATGCTATCGAATCGGATAGCAAATAAGCAATTAGGTTCATGGTCCACACAAGCTATTTAAATTATATAATAATAGTAAACTATATGAATTTTTACATTAAAGTTTTACTTCAAAGTAAAGTGTTTGAGTTTCTAGATTCATTTTATAGTTTTTTCGTAAAAGAAAAATAAATATTCACGCTCAAAAACTTTTGCAAAAAAAAAATATACTAAAATTCTTCAATATGCGGTACACATAACGCAAGTATGCAAATATTTACAATCGGCATTACTTTAAAAGAACTTTCCTCCATGTAATTGTATAAAAAAAAATTGGTTGAATCCTTAAACAATGGGGAACAAGACAATTATAATATTGTTAATGTGTTTCTTTATAGCCGTCGTAGTTTCGCAAAATAGTAAGTTGAAAAAAGAATTGATTAATCATTTATATTTCGCACGTTGGAAAGTCAAAGTCAAAGTCAAATAATTTTATTCAAAGTAAGAAGTTACATGCTTCATTTTTTGGACGTTAAATAATTTACCACCGGTTCACTATATTTAATGCCTCAGACCTGAGAAGAACCGGCGCAAGAAACTCAGCGGGAATTTTTTTTTGGTTCGTCAATGGTTACAATTATTTATTAAAAAAAGGAAAAGAAAACCGCTTCGTCCGAACATAGCGAGATTATCCAATGTAGTTAGTTATACTGCATTTGTATTAAAAATAGTTTTGAAGCGAATTATTTAGATTTTCACCACAAAAGAAACTGACTTTAAAAAGATGCACTAAAAGTACAATTATAACGAATAACTCAAAAATACTTACACGATATATAGGTTCCGTACTTTTTGTGTGCAAAGTAATAACACATATATATCCAATTCCAGCCCGTTGCAGACCGAACATGGAGTATAAGCAATGTGGACCTTGCGACAAATCCTGCAAATATCCGGACCTAGTATGTACCGGTGAAGGATGTCGTACCGGATGCCTATGTAAAGATGGCTATGTCAGGGATGAGAACAGGAAGTGTATTCTGTTAGCAGATTGTCCTAAGAACTGAAGGAAATATTAAAGATACTGGCATTACTGTCTACTATGTCAGCCAGGCTTCATCACAATATCAATTTTGTTAGTTTGCTCATCGTTTTTGTGAAAATGTTAAATAAATATCTGAATTTTGATTTTTGTTTTTGAATTATAATGTTAAAATAATTCAAATTTAGGAAGAAAATACAAATAACGTAGGCTGTAAAAGCTGGTTATGTGTTACTAGCTAGCAATTTGAAACGTGCTAATTAATTCCTTTCATTTGATACCCCACACGGTACCCATCATCGATTTTTTTGTTTTTATTACTGACGTAATTGCCTTTAGAGGACGCCATATTGAATTAAGAATGACGTCACATATCTAAGAACACTTGGAGTGTTAATATTTATAATAATGAATATTTTCATTTTCTTGCTCTGGTTTGTTACCAGACAAAAAGGCAAAGCGCGGCGTTCAGATCCCCTACTCAACACGCAATGCCATGGAAATGGCATGGAAAGTCTTAACACTAGGTTCTCAGGTTCCATATGACTACTCTGCTATGTGCGGACACAGAGAGTGAAGCTAAAAAAAATACTTACTTACTTTTAAGGGTATTTTTTAAAGAATAATTCACTTAATATTTTAGTTAAAATAATTACCTATAACGTCACGATTACAAGCGTCAGAAATGGAAGTCGAACAAGTAATAATTTATTATTATATATATATTTTTTTATCTTCACGCTGTAGCGGGGTAGGCAGAGGGAACCAGAGAACCTAGTGTTAAGACAGTCCATTCTCTTTCAACAATACCGTTTTCCACTTTCCGCCGAATGGAGGCATTGCGTGCTGAGTGGCGAAACTCAACGCCGCGCGTTGCCTTGTTACCAAACCTAGGAAATGAAAATACTTATATTTCCTGGAGTGGGAATCGAACCCACAACCTATATTAAAATAATTACCAACTTACGTAATACTTACAACTTTAGAACTTACGTAAAACTTCCTGTTAAATATCATATTTAATTTTCGCAAGTAACCTCACAGTCTTCGGTAGTATAGTGGTCAGTATCCCCGCCTGTCACGCGGGAGACCGGGGTTCGATTCCCCGCCGGAGAGAACTTTTTGATTATAGTACAATATTTTTTTATTTTTTTCTTGATATTATCATATATATAATATTTTATTAATTTTAATAAATAGCAGAAAAAGTGCTTGTTATAAAATATGTATATATCATTTTTTGTCGTTTATTTATTTACTTTTTTAATCGCACGCTGAGTGACAGAACTCAATGCCTAGATTTCGGGCAGAAAGTGTAGAACGGAGTGTCGTGACACCCGTTTCTACCCTGTTAATAGAAAAGATTCGTCGGTCTCTTACAAATGTACAGTATAACTAAAAGAAATCATTTTCAGGAATTTAGTATTAAAAAGCGTAGAAGCAAATGTACTCGCATCTCTTTGAATACTGCCTCTATGTTTAAAGCAATAGATATATTTAACCGACGATGATACCTGACCTTTTGATAATTCCGATAGCGGACTACTAAATTGTCCTCCCATTCCATTTGTATCCTCTAAGTTGGTAACGTATCTACAACATCTCTGGTGTTGCAGATGTCTATGGGCGAAGATAACCACTTACCATCAGGTGGTCCTTCTGCTCGTTTTCCATCAGTTATCCATAAAAAAAGAAATCTTAAATATTAAATTTAGTTAAGATCAGACGAGTAGTTTTTGAGTTATTTGTAATAATTTTACTTTTTAGCGCATTTTAACTAAAATTTGTTACATAGCTTCACGCTGTATCCCGTACATAGCAGGGTAGGCAGAGGCAACCTAGTGTTAAGACACTCCGTTCCCCACTTTCCACCGAATTGGGGCAATGCGTGCTGAGTGGCGGAACTGAACGCTGCGCCTTGTTACCAAACCCAGGAAATGAAAAAAATCATTTCCTATACTGGGAATCGAACCCACAACCTGTTGCGTTTACAGTCGCTCGCTAGTGCCTCTGCGCCACGACAGGCGTTAAAATTTGTGAATTTTTTAATTAAAATATTAGGTAAAATAATAAAAATAGTTTTTGGCTATCAAAACTGCACATATAATAAATATTCTAGATATATAAAAGTTATGTGTATACTTAATGCATTATTATCACCAATTAGAATTATTTTCTATGTTCTTAAAATATTTAATAAGAAAAATTTGAATTACAAAAATTGACCCTATCTCATTACTAAGGTCTGTGCATAGTTTTCGGTTATTATTAATAACCGATTTCAAATAAAGGAGGTTCCCAATTTGACAGTATTTTTTTTTAACTTCACGCTGTATCCCGCATATAGCGGGGTAGGCAGAGGGAACCAGAGAACCTAGAGTTAAGACACTCCATTCTCTTTCAATAATTCCTTTCCTCATTTTTCGTGGAATTGAAGCATTGCGTGTTGAGTTGAACTCAACGCCGCGCTTTGCCTTGTTACCAAACCCAAGACATGAAAATACTAAATTTTACATTTTCTGGAGTGGGAATCGAACCCACAACCTGTCGCGTTTACAGTCGTACGCTTGTGCCTTTGCGCTATGACAGGCGTTATTTTTAATGTGTATGACCGCATAATTTTTTACTGGGTGTACCAATATTGACAATTCTATTTTTATATAATAGTTAGTGTTTCTGATTTAATTTAGGTAAGATCTGAATAGTTCTTGAGTTATTCGTAACAATGTTACTATGTAATAATTATACTTTTATTAAAATTTTCATTTTTTGCTATTTCCCGCATAGGAGGGCATTTTAAATTTCTATCTAAAGGCTATCATGGCGTAATGGTACAGAATCTGGCTGTAAACGCATTGATTATGGTTCTGCATTCGAGGGAACGATTACGTTAAAATAATTTTCATTTTTAAACACCTGTCGTGGCGCACAGGCACAAGCGTGCGTTTGTAAACGTGACAGGTTGTAGATTCGATTCCCACTCAAGGAAATGGATTTTTTTATTTCCTGAGTTTGGTAACAAGGCAAAGCGTGGCGTTGAGTTCCGCCACTCAGCACGCAATGCCTCAATTCGGCAGAAAGTGGGGAACGCAGTGTCTTAACACTAAGTTCCCTCTGCCTACCCTGCTATATGCGGGATACTAGCGGGAGCGGGAGCTAAAAACAATACTTCACATACTCATTGAAAAATGATAAATTATATAGATGCTTATTAAAAAAAACTCTAGTGTATACAACTCATTATACAGAGATATGCAAAAAAAGGTGCAATAATTAATTTATAAGGACATCATATAGTACGTATTACGCAGTTCTCTCCTAACGTCAAGAACAATGGCAAGCAAGAAACTTTTGTTCGTACTACTGTGCTTAGTTGTGGCAGTTGCAATTGCTAAGAAAAGTAGTAAGTAAATATATTTATATTACTTTTTATGTATTATTTTAAAAATATATTAGCATTCTGCACTCCTTCTCTATATAAACTATAAGTGTGCCAAGTTTCATGCTCCTCCGTCCGCGTAAGTTTCGTAAAAAGGGGTACAAAGTTTTTGCTTCACGTATTTATATATAGATAACGCATTAAATAGCCAAATCGTTAAGTGTACTTTATCTAACTATATACTTAGTTCATATGAAAATATTTAAAAAAGGCCATCGTGGCGTCTGACTGTAAATATTATTGGGGTGGAAATTTTATTATTAACTTAGCTCGCGGTGTTGAGTTCCGCCACTCAGCACGCAATGCCCCAATTCGGTGAAAGTGGGGAACGGAGTGTCTTAACACTAGGTTCCCTCTGCTTACCCTACTATACATACATACACGCTGTATCCCGCAGATACAGTGTGAAGCTATGTATGTATGTATTAACTTTGCTAATAAGCCAGTCGTGGCGCAGAGACACAAGCGTGCGACTGTAAACGCGGCAGGTTGTGGGTTTAATTTCCATTTAATATTTAGTATTTTCATTAACTCGCTCTGGTAAGAAGGTAAAGCGCGGTGTTGAGCACCGTGAATGCCACAATTCGGCGGATAGTGAGGAACAGAAATGTCAAAGAGAACGGAGTGTCTTAACACTAGGTTCTCTAGATTATCTACTAGTTCCTCTACAGTCGCATGCTTGTGCCTCTGCGCTACGACAGGATTCCTTTAAATTTATGTATACCTATAAACATTTTTTAACGCCTGTCGTGGCGCAGAGGCACAAGCGTGCGACTGTAAACGCGACAGGTTGTGGGTTCGATTTCCACTCCAGGAAATGTAAAATTTAGTATTTTCATTTCTTGGGTTTGGTAACAAGGCAAAGCGCGGCGTTGAGTTCCGCCCCTCAATACGCAATACCTCAATTCGGCGGTAAGTGGGGAATGGAATTGTTGTAAATGGAGTGTAACACTAGGTTCTCTGGTTGCCTCTGCCTACCCTGCTATATGCGGGTTACAGCGTGAAGTTAAAAAAAAAAACATTTTTTTTTATTTTTCGAGATTATTAACGATATAAGCTAATTATAATGCTTTTATTTTTAGAATGCAGATCACCGAACCAGGAATACAAAGAATGTGGGGCCTGCGACAAAACTTGCTTCAACCCTGACCAAGTGTGCACAGGACAATGTCGCAGCGGCTGCTTCTGTAAAGACGGCTACGTTAGAAGCGAAAATCGTTCTTGTATCCTGTTGGATGATTGTCCTTAGAAGCAATAATAATAATAATAACACTTTATTAAAGAAAACACACTATATTGAAACATATAATACAAATATAAAATATTATACAATGGCGGCCTTATCGCTATGAGCAACTTCTTCCAGGCAACCAGCAATAAAGGACAATAACAAGATAGTGCAGAAAGGTGCAAAAAGCGTTGATACTAGGTATATATTTAAACAGTTATCTATAAATATATTATATACATAATTACATACAAACAAATACTTATTAATACATACATACATACATACATAAATCCATACATGGATAAGCAAGATAATTAAAAGAAGGTTTACGCTTTGTCCTGCACGGTAGGTTAGTCAGAGAGTAACCTAACCAGTTATTAAAGACACTCAGTCAGTCAAGAAACAAATACTTTGTCGCAAGTTTCCGTGCTTGCCCCACTGTTTGCAATCGAGACACTACGTTCGTCGTCTTCCGCTCGAATTCTATATACGAGGTGACTTAACATTAGGTCTCTGACTTTATGTTATGCGGGATAAAGCGTGAAGCTGACGCTGCATTGTTTCGTTGTTAAATTGCGGAAAATAAGGAAGAAATTTATTTCTTTAAGGTCTACTAATTGTTCCTTTCGGATTTTTTTATTTCACGTAAATATTGTCGTCTACTTTTCTTATATTTGTCTTTGGCCTGAATTTATAAATGGTTAATTATAACGTAATAAAATTGTTGTTTTTGGGAATGTTGTGTCTTATTTTTTGTTTCACGCTGTATCACGCACATAGCTGGGTAGGCGAAGGGAACCTGAGAACCTAATATTAAGACACTGCGTTCTCTTAAGATATTCATTCCCCACTTGCCATCGAATTGAGGCATTGTGTGCTGCGTGGTGGAACTCAACGCCGCGCTTTGCCTTGTTACCAGAATGAGGAAATGGAAATACTAAATATTCATTATAAATATGAAGCAAATATTTAAATTTTCATTCCTTCAAGTGGGAATCGAACCCACAACCTGTCGCACTTATACTCGCACGCTTGTGCCTCTCAGCCACGACAGGCCTCAACTTCAACATTTTACCCAAAATTATGCATTACATCTGGTGATGCAAGCGAAATGAAAGGGGCTACGATATTGGCGTATATCTTTTAATTCTTCCTGTCTTAACTTCTTCCAGAAGTTTCTAGGTATCGTAGATCAATCATAGTATTTTAAAGGTAGTTTTAAGTATATATACTACTAGTTGTTGTCCACAACTTCACCTGCGTCAATGTGCACAAAATGAAGACGATAAAGTCAAAGTCAAAGTCAACTCAAATAATTTTATTCAAAATAAGAAGTTACATGCTTCATTTTTTGAACGTCAAATAATTTTCCACCGGTTCACTAAATTTAATGCCTCAGACCTGAGAAGAACCGGCGCAAGAAACTCAGCGGCACATCTTTATACTTCTTTTATATTCGACAATGGTTTACAATTGTTTATTAATGGCAATGATACCTTTGAAAAGAAATAAGATGCATTCGGGTAACTCCGAAAATCGAGAAATTCTAGTATTTACCGTTTCGAGCGAAATGGGGCAGTATTTCGTGCTCTAGCCAGATTCAATTAACAGCTACCTCAACACCCTCTCCCCTATCAGTTGCATCCGACTACAAAGAACATGCCGAACCGAACGGAAGAACCGAACGGTACTTCCATACACCGTGTAAAAAAAAATTGTATGGATTTTAAAAATATGAGTAGCATATAACTACCAATTTTTTTTACATCGAGTAGACAAAGTTCATGATTTTCAGTAGTATATATGGGCGCAATTATATATGTAATGATTTTATTATTCTAAAATTGT
>JAKGSA010003153.1:0-10445 GCA_033558755.1 Philaethria dido
TCAGTTTATAACGATCGTTAAATAGATATTGGTGTGAAAATTTATAGGATTTATCGTTTAGTTGCCATTGTGACCGGAGTTTATTAAATAATCTTTACGTATTTTTCAAGATCGGCGTTGAGTTCCGCCAATCTACATGCAATGTCTCTATTTCGGGTGGAATATAAAAAACGGAGTGTATTGACTCCAGGTTTTTTGTAATTACCCTTTCATACGAGAGAAAGTGTGAAACTAACATGACGTAATATAAAAAGTAGTCCAAAGGAAAAAAATGATAACAGAGTTTTATATGAATAAGTTCTATATCTATAAAACAACTAATATTTGACAGTATTTAAGAAATTATAAATATTCGTCACTCTTTTACGCTAAACCTACGAAACGGATCTATATGTAATTTTACAGTAATGCATCTAATACATACTTTAATTTAATAAAGTAGCTAAAATTTAGAAGTATTTTGAGTAATTTGTCTTAATATGACTACAAGTTTCAGTTTCATGCTTCTCCTTGAATAGTAGAGTAGACAGAGAGATTTTAGTGTCAAGATACTACATTATCCATTTTTCGGTCAAAAACCAGACATTATTTGTATATTGACGGAACACAACGCCACGTTTTGTTTTACCATAGTGAAAAAATGACATTTTTTTAAATTTAATCATGGCCCCGTATACGAATTGAATCTACAACTATACCTATAAAACGATATCTATCTAGCATATTACAACAATCTAAAAAAATAGTTATTATTATACAAAAAAGAACAAATATTAAGCGTTTACTATCGTACCGATTTAGCTTCTTAACTCTACAATCTACAATATAGAGGGGAAACGCTCATTTCTTTAAACCATTGCAGTTTTCAGTTAACCTAGTTCCAGCAACATGCACAATCACGTGTTTAATAACGCTGTTAGAATGCAATATGTACTGTTATTACGCTTTAAGAATATGTTTAGAGTTTTTTTTCTTTTTTTAGCTTCACGCTGTATCCCGCACATAGTAGGGTAGGAGAAAATCGGAGAACCTAGTGATAAGACACTCTGCTCTGATTATTTTTCTTAGCTTTACGCTAGACGCAGAGAACTTAGTGTTGAGACTACTCGATTAAGATTTCCGTTTCCCATTTTCTGTCGAATTAAGGTATTGCATGCTGAGTGGTGGAATTCAACGCCGCGCTACGAGAGCGAATTTTTTTTATTTGATTTACCCTGTATTCTAAATATAGCAGAGTAGACAGAAGGAACCTGAGAACCTAGTACCTAAAACATTGCGTATCTACCTTGAGCCATTGCGTACTCAGTGGCTGATTTTAATGCAGCGCTATGACAATGAAGAAATTATAATATTTTTTTATTTTTATTTTATTTTTATTTTATTTTAGGAAGCCAACATAGTATACAGTGATATATCCTTCGTACATAATATTATTTAAACATGTTGATATGGTGAAAGGCTAACTTATCATGTAAAATAAACAGTTGTTCCGACACCTACATTACTTTTGTTTAAAATATAAACTATCTATTAAAAACTTCAACAAAATACAGTAAACAATAAAATTTATCTGTGTAAAAGAGTACATAGCCAAAAAAAAAATATTTAAAAAAGAAAAAGACAAACAATGCATGTATTAAGAAAATAATAATTTAACTAAAATCGTTGCCCTGAGACATCAAACTGATAACTATCATATTTACAGTGAGCTACTGAGCCACTGCGCCATAATGGCCTATAATGCTGTTATGTTAGGTCGCAATATATACAATACTACGCGTTAAGAATTTATTTAGAGAATTTTATTATTATGTTAATAGTGCTTTTTTATTGACTTCAAAACGAGGAGGTTCTTAAGTTGATTTTACAGTAATGTAGATATTACAATAATACAAAGACTACAATTTTTTTAAGTATTTTGAGTAGTTTAGCCATAATATAAAGATAAAATAACTCCTCGTGGCGCAGAGGCACAAGCGTGCGACTGTAAACGCGACAGGCTATGGGTTCGATTCCCACTCCAGGAAATGAAGTATTTTTATCTCCTAGGCTCGGTAACAAGGCAAAGCGCGACGGTGAGTTCCGCCACTCAGCGCGCAATGTCTCAATTCGGCGGAACGTGGGGAACGGAATTTTTGAAAGAGAACGGAGTGTCTTAACACTAGGTTGTCAAGTTCCCTCTGCCTACCCTGCTATGTGCGGGATCCAGCGGGAAGTTAAGAAAAAAGATTCCGCTTGATGCTTTACCCCGCATAGCACGGAAACAGAGAATCTATTGTTAAGACATCCTCTTATCATATTAGAAAAGAGAAATGAAGACAATGTATAACGAACTATAATAATTCAACTTAACCAGGAGAATAATTATAGTTATATTTTCGTTTTCCAGTAAGAGAAAGCGTGACATTGACTTCCGCCACTTAACACTTAATAACTTGAAATTTCTTCTAAATATATATTTTATTATTTAATAATAAATATATTAGCTATAGTTATATATATGGGAATATACGTTTTTTTTTAAATATTAAATTTATAAGAGTGGCGTTGAGTTCCGGAAAGAGAACGTAGTGTCCTTGCACTAGATTCTCTATGACTACCATAAAATACATAAATATATCAATTGAATACTAATGAGATAACAGTTTATGTTCCAATAATATTTCAACGTTCAATACACTTAGCAAAATGGCTATAAAATCTACACGAACGTGTCGAAACTTAGTTATCCTGCGGTATACAAGTTTTAGAAATAAAAAGGTATAAAAAGTTGCCTATTTACTACGGAGTGCTGGGGAGTGTTGTAAGCATGCAAAATAGTAGCGCTTAGCCGCAACCACCGAGAATGTTAAGTTGTTAAAATAATGTATACATATATATATATATAAGGATTTTTTTATTTTTCTCTTGAAAGCAATATATAAGTATAAATAACGCCTGTCGTGGGCAGACGCACAAGCGTGCGACTGTAAACGCGACAGGTTGTGGATTCGATTCCCACTCCAGGAAATGTAAAATTTAGGCAAAGCGCGCCGTTGAGTTCCGCCACTCAACACGCAATGCCTCAATTTGGCGGAAAGTGGGGAACAGAAATGTTGAAAGAGAATGGAGTGTTTAACACAAGGTTCTCTGGTTCCCTCTGCCTAATACGACTTTACATATATATATAAAAGAAGTTTTCTCCAAAGAAAATGCTCAATAAAGTACATTCTAAAAATTACGAATTACTCAAAAACTACTGGTTAGATCTTAACTTAATTGAAACGGAATCACATCAGAAACACTAACTATCAAAATTTGCTCACCCAGTAACATGATATAAATACATAAATGTACATATAGTCGAATTGATAACCTGCTCCAGTTTTGAAATCGATTAAAAGCCGAAATTTACCATGTAGTCTTGTATAAGAGCGTGAGAGAATTTTTTTTTGAATTTCTAGGAATATGAAAAAACAATATGTTTAGGGAAGCCGGTACATAGAGGTAAGCCGGTATATATGGATGACAGCATGAAAATGCTGGCGAGTTTATTTAGCACTTACATTTTTTTTAGCTTCATTACCTTTTTTTTAGTTTTATATATATTGAATAACTCGTCATCTCAGCCGTGCGATGCCCACTGCTGGACATAGGCCTCCCCCAAAGACTTCCACGACGGTCGGTCTTGCGTCTCCCGCAACCAGTGGCTTCCGGCGATCTTGACCAGATAGTCGTCCACCTGGTAGGGGGCCTGCCCACTGAGCGTTGTCCGGTTCCTGGTCATTCGAGAACCTTTCTGCCCCAACGGCTATCGGTTATCCTCGCTATGTGTCCCCACTGTCACTTCAGCTGAGTAATTCTTCGAGCAATGTCGGTAACTTTTGTTCTCCTACGGATCTCTTCATTTATGATTCGATCACGTAGGGAAATACCAAGCTTTGCTCATAGCTACGTAACACATATTAACATACAAATATTTTCGTATAAAAGAAACAATAAAATATTAACAAAAACATATTTTATTATAACTCTCGCATTTCTATGAATTCGTACAAGCCTTTGTGGGCGTAAGCTGTAAACGTGTGAACACATATTGTTGAACAAATTCTTATGATAATGAAATGTTTTTACAAAAATAGTGAAAACGTATATGTTTTATGTATTATATTGTGTTTTATATAAATATTTGTAAAGCAGGATTTTTTTTGGTGGTAGGAGGTTCGTCCTCCGTCTGGCTCGCGACCACTATCATATCAAAGACGAACCGCCAAATATCTTGTGATGTGTTCCGGTTCGATGGCATGTAAGCCAGATTTTCCCCTTTCCCACCCATTCTTTCCCAAAAATGTGGTGGTTCCGATAGCGGACTACTACATTATCCTCCCCTTCCGTCTCTATCCTCTGGGTTGGCAACGCATATACAACGTCTCTGGTGGTGTAGATGTTCATGGGCGAAGGTAACCACTTACCATCAGGTGGTCCTTCTGCTCGTTTGCCATCCGTTATCCATAAAAAAAAAAAAAAAAATTAAACTATAAGTCTATTTTGTAACGATTTATTTAAATGACTTTAAATAAAACGCACTACTAAGTAACTTTATTAGGAATAACTCAAAAAGTTCAGATCTCAACTAACTCTAAAAGAGACCACATCATAAGCACTAGCTGTCGAATAAAAAAAGACTCATCAAAATTGGTTCACCCGATATATGGTGACACACAGGAAATACATTCAAATTGATTATCTGCCTTTCCTTTTTTTGAATCGGTTTAAAAGGAGGTTCTCGATTCATTTTTTTCTCATGTGATCCAGCATTTTAAATTTAGTTAAGCCTTAACGAGGAGTTTTTGATATATTCCTAATTGTTAAATTTTTTTATAAAAATCGTAATATTACTTTTGAAATTTTTTATTTCATGAAGTTTTCCTTGTTTAAATTTAATAACAACATAAAAATAAAGCATAGATACATAAAAACTCCAAACTATATTAAATGCCAGTCGTGCGCAGAGGCCAAGCGTGTGAGTGCAAACGCGACAGGCTGTGGGTCTGATTCCCCACTCCAGGATATGGAAAAATATTAAATAATATTTAGTATATTCATATCTTGGGTCTATTACAAGGCAAAACGCGGCGTTGGAGTTCCACAATTCTTTCACATCCCGTACGCCTCAATCTGGCAAGAAAGTGGGGAACGGGGAATTGTTGAAAGAGAACGGAGTGCCTTAACACTAGGGTTCCTCAGGTTCCCCCTCTCCCCGCCTATTCTGCTATATGTGGGATACAGCGTGAAGTTTAGTGCACTATAGACCCCACCAATAACATCACAGTGACTATACTTAAATTCTTTGAAACTTTCACGTTATGTTGGCAAACGCTTTTTCCAATAGATCGATGCAGACAGAATGTAAACTTAATGGTTTGCTCCAAGTTAAAAATGAGAAGCGATTTATCTTTAGAATACACGATAAGAATTCCATTCTATCACAGTTTTCACATTGTTTTGTTATAAAGCAATTTTAAAGTGTTGAATATTTTAGAAGTTACGCTATGTTGCGTGGAATTTTAGATGCTAATTTTTATAACGAGTATATTTTTTTAAGTTCAATTTTTTATAAATTTTCCAAAAATGTTTTTCGTTTCCTAAGTGTGTGATTGACACTTAAAAATATCAAAAAAATTGGTAGTTTTTTTTATTTTTGTGATCACGACATATGGTTCTTTTCTTTAGGGCTTTGTCTGATTTTTTTAGCTTCACACTTTATTCTATCAGCTTATCTTTGCAGGATAGTTAGAGAGAGCCTCAAGACAAAACACTCCATTCTTCGTTTTCCGCCAATTTTCGAGACGTTGCGTGTTGAGTGGCAGGACTCAACGCCGCGCTTAGTCTCACCAGACCAAAGAAATAAAATAATTTAAATATAATCATTTCCACGAGTGGGAGTCGAATCCACAACTAATTGCAGTCAATCAAGCTGTCCCCACGCCACGAATGCCTCTTGGTTTTTAAAATTTATTAAATAGTATATAAATATATATTATTTCTAGCTATATCACGCAACTTCGTTTACGTCGACTAATCAAAAAACCTAAAACCTCGTTTTGCCCTGTTTTCGTAGGAATTTGGGAAATCCCCTCTAAAAATTTCGTAAACTCTCCAGTCTATACAACAAATTTCATCTCTCTACGGCCAGTAACACCAGTATCACCTGTACGTTGTTTGTCAGTCACCTAGTACCAAATGTGTTTTATATACAGACAGATAAATTTATTTTATTTTTCATTATTTTGACCACGACATGCTTATAGTGTTTTTTTTGTATAAATATTAACATATTATTATTATCAAATGGTGCAATGGGGCGGTCTTTGACTGTAAGCGCGTGTGCTAAAAAAGTATACCCTATTCGTACACTAAGTAAGTATACTTAGTGATTTTATAAATGATAACACGCCTTGGAAATGAAATGCTCGCTCCAGTCTGTTTCAAAGATATCATAGTCACTAATAATTAATTGTAAAGCATTGACGTATGAAAAAACAAAAGCCCCGCTGAATTTCTTTCGCCGGTTCTTCTCAGGTCTGAGGCATTAAATTTAATGAACTGGTGGTAAATGTATGCAAATGTATGTATGTATGCATGTAACTTCTTATTTTGAAAAAAAATGTTTGACTTTGACTAAACTATACTGTATTACATAAAGCTTGGTTCATAGAAAGGAATGTGGAAAGGATCCTCACTCGAATTTCATATTTAAACTTTGTTCACATCTCCGCTCTGATCAAATTAAGTGCGGCGTTGAGTTCCGTCATTCAACAATCAAACTCTCAATGTCTCGATTTTGACTACTCTGCTGTGTAGAGAAATATGTTAAGCTGAAATTAAAAAAACTAAAAAAATACATACATAAATAGCTTCATGCTGTATCCCGCATATAGCAGGGTAAGCTGAGGGATCCTAGTGTTAAGACACTCCGTTCCCCACTGTCCGCCGAATTGAGGCATTGCGTGCTGAGTGGCGGAACTCGACGCCGCAGGGAATGAAAAATTTCATTTCCAGGAGTGGGAATCGAACCCACAACCTGTCGCGTCTACAGTCGCACGCTGAGCCTTTCTAAATAAAATTATAATAATTTCTTCTAAATAATTCTAATAAATTATAAAAAATCTATTTACAATAAATTTCTAACTTGAGCCAATACACAAAATAGCTTTTCATTTTGTCGATTGGAAACCAAGGAACGCTTTGTGCGGGAACGTCACTGCGTTGTGGACGTCGCGTCGGTACATTTTACTTATGAAGTAACCATAAAGTTACCCATATAAACTTTCATGTTGGCAAAATTATGTTAGAAGAAATGCTTAGAGACATAAAAAAAAAATAACCTAAGGATATGAAGCCACACCTCTTGGAATAAGTCCAAGCGCTGTGACTATATAAATTATACTTGTTATTAACTTATATTTATTGTTAGTTTAATTTGCTTGTTTAAAATTGAGTACTAATAGGTGCGGGTTCAAACCCAGCTACGTTCAAATTTTTATATATTGTAACTATTTATCTTAATCTCAGTATGTGAGCAGAGGGAACCTACTATTAAGACACTCCGTTCCCCACTTTCCGCCGAATTGAGGTATTGCGTGCGGAGTGGCGGAACTCAACGCCGCGCTTTCCATTGTTACCAAACCCAGGAAATGAAAAATTCCATTTCCTGGAGTGGGAATCGAACCCACAACCTGTCGTGTTTACAGTCGCACGCTTGTGCCTCTGGTGTTAACAACACCTATCGTGGCGCAGCACTCAATGATGTTACTTTAATAAGGGTAATATGCATTTTCCACATATAGCAAATCTGCTGTCCAGGCAGAAAGAAATTAGTGTTAAGACACTCCGTTATCTACTGAATGCTCAATATCAAAATATTTAAAATTTTAGCCAAAGAAGATAACCTTCTTGCATGTCTATTTTATCAGTCATGAAAATTGGTTCAAACAGTAAAAAGTTATGCCATACAAAAAATACAGTTTCATTGAGAAACTCCTCTTTTTAGAAGCGGGTAAAAAACAAAAATACAGCAAAATTTATTAAATCTTTTAAAAGCAAAAGCAAATATTTGATTTTTATATCAGTATAAATATAAAAAAATATTACAGCTTGTAATTGCTACACTACGTGTGTACAGTTTTCTGTTTACATACGAATGTTCCTACATTTTTCACAATATATCTGTAAGCATTTACTTTGTACGAATAAATAAAATATCTCTTATTATTTTTGTTATCGCACATAAAATAAAATTTCTGAAATGATATGAGATCTGGAATATAAACATTTTAAAGTCAATAGTAAAAATTAAGGTAAGTAAAAAACAACTTTACAATCTATTCCGCATAGCAGAGTAATTAGAGAGAGCCCGGTTTTTTTTTATGATTGATAGACTAACCTTTGACCGCATCAAAGCCTGATGGTACGCATTAATGCAGTCTACGATGATTCACGTTTGCCTAGAAAGAACCTATTGACTCCTGATTTGAAGACCCCCAAATTGTATAACTTAGGAAAAACAGTAGCCGGCAATAAGTTCCAATGGCAATGAGTAGTTTCGCTATGCGAATAAAGAATGTAGACTTAAACCGCTTTGTCCGTACATAAGGAATATCCAACCATGTACGGATGGCGTGAAGCTGTTTTCTTGAAGTCCGGTAGTGAAATGGGGTAGGGGGAATTATATTATGCAATTCCGAGGCACATTTCCCGAAATGGTTGCGGTAAAAAACTGACAATGATGACTAAGGCTCTGAAGCTGAGTATCAACGAGGGTTTCGTCAGCAATTAACTTCCTAGCACGTCTCGTAATCGACTCCAAAGCTTGTAATTGTCGAGTCAAGACACTCCGTCAATTTTCGTCCGAATTCGAGACACTAAGTATTAAGGGACGTAGTTCAACGCCGCGCTTTATTATTCTAGTGTTAAGACACTCCGTTCTCTTTACGATTTCCGTTCGCCACTAGGTTCTCATTCCCTCCGCCTACGTGCTATGTACGGGATATAGCGTGAAGCTAAAAATAAATTATTCTATAAAAGAATACTGATGTTAATATGTATAATAAAAAATAAATCATTTACTTTCGAGCTAATATATGTTATAAAATTATGTTTTAAAAATAACTGTTGAGTTGAGTTTCTTGTCAGCTTTTCTCATAAGTACACTCTATATAATAGAAATTATTATACCTAAAGATGAAATGAATTATTTCGAAGGCGGCATTAGTAGGATTTCTTCAAATTTGGTTAGGTAGAGAGCGTAGTTCGAGACGAGCATTGATTTAAAGGGGTTCTAAGAATATAAATAAATAATTTTATATTTATTCATTATATTACTTATATTTACATATGATACGCAGCAAAACGTATACCTTGTATACAACATAAATTTTAACAAACCACGATACCAAGCATTTAACGAATTAAAACTTCAATCTCACAACATCATAGATTTAAATGTAAACCTCAATTTACAATTAAATTTAATATGAAAAACATGCAGTAATAATGAAAACTTCTAAAACAAAGTACATAGTAAACGCGCCTAGGATGCATGTATAATTATTTTACAAAGAGATACTTGAAAACGTTTGACCTATAAACGGTTTCCGTACAAAAATACTATGTTTGTAAAAGGCAAGGGTTACGGTGAAAGCCTCCATAAACATTACCTCAGCCTTAGAAATCTCTAGAGAGTCAAATGGCAGGTCACATTCTCGATGTTGAGTCATGTTTTATAAAAATATTATAATAGTATTAGATTTATTTTATTAATAAGGTTTATTTTTCGATAGTACTTGTATATCTTTTTTTTAGCTTTACGCTGTATCTCGCACATAGCAGGTAGGCAGAGGGAACCAGAGAACCTAATGTTAAGACACTTCGTTCTCTTTTAACATTTCCCTTCCCTACTTTCCGCCGAATTGAGGAATTGCGTGCTGAGTGGCGGAAATCAACGCCGCGCTTTGAGCGAGACATGAAAACCTGAGCGAGGAAATGAAAATACTAAATATTATTTCAATATATAGAAATGAACCTATTAGAACAGCGTTTCCCAACCTGTGGTCCGCGGACCTCTGGAGGTCCACGGTGTCATCACTGGACCATACATAAATCGCTCATTAAATGCAAAAGGACCGCAAAAAAGCAACACCAACCTTCATATTATTTTTTTTTCATATTTTTCATAATAAAAAGTTATAATTACCTTCTGTAATTGTTTTTTCTTTGTATCTGTAATAGCTTATATATTTTTTTTTTTTTAAGGGGGTCCATGAAAACTGTGCTTGATTTCCTAAGGGTCCGTGGACTAAACAAGTCTAAAAAACGCTGTATTAGACTAAAATAAATAAAACTTACGTATGTTTTTTTTTGGTGGTAGGAGGTTCGTCCTCCGTCTGGCTCGCGACCACTATCAT
>JAKGSA010003155.1:0-10435 GCA_033558755.1 Philaethria dido
GGTAACACATATCTTCGATCAAGAGTAAAGCACGATTATGTATCTCTTCATTCATCTCAATATCGTGATTTCTGGAACTGACACGACTTTGATGTAAAATATCTTCTGACATACTATCCTTGTATTTGTGCCACAGGTTACATGGGTTTGATGGAAAACATGTCGAAATTATGATAGCGAATAATGTGCGTATCTGACTTGGAGATGCAGAGATAATGGCTTCAGCGATTGTCGTATCCCAATGGGTATCGTTTTCTAATAAGTTCAATTCTTCACATGCAGCACGATACGTTGGGAATATTACACCATTAACAGTTCGTAGTGTCTCAAATGAAGTTGGCCCACGCACATTTACCAGCAACAACCGCAAATAGAAACATTCATCATTCTTTGGATGAACTGTATACATACGACCAAGAGCATCAGTAGAACGCACATCTGGATACCCAGGAACCGCATCACCTTGCTTCCGTCTTTGAAAATTCTTGGATGAAGCATTCCAAGTATAATAACGTGGCATCTCCGAGTAAAGCAAAGTTCGTGCAAACTGATCGCTTTGGCAGATTGCAAAAAAACTGGTCAATGTAGTTGCTGGAGGTGTTTCAGCACGTTGCGTAGCATTCGAAGCCGTGAAATATACTCGTTGACCATTCTCCAGATGCACCGCCAAATGTATAACAGTAGGATGACGTTCGTGAATTGGAAATGCGAATATACGCCAAATCGCTTCATTACAGTTCACATAACGACCAACTTGATAGCGTGAAATTTCATCGTTGGTATTTGAGGATTGCAATCCAAAAACCGCCATATCACTGCCTTTCGTGACATATTTGCAAATATATTTTATGGATTTAACTGAATTGCAGTATTCAACGTTGCAATGTGTCTTGAACGTTTTAGAAATAAGTGGCGAATATGGAACAATCCAACTGTTGTCGACAACGAAATCCATTCTCTTCACTTTCGTTGTGACAGTTCGACCGTTGTCATCTGGTGATCGACGCCGATACAGCGGATACCCATCGTTGCCAGTGACAGTCTCCGCCGTTAATTTTCGTGGATATCGTTTAGAGCACTTTCCATCGACCATGCAAGGTGATTGGGGATTGATGGCACCACACGGTCCATGAATCATATTAGTAGTAACAACATCATGTAGGTCTGGATCGACTTCATGATCAGGAATCTCGGCACATATGATATCATCTATTTGGTCAGGCTGAATTCTTTCCACTAACCAAATAAGAATGTGCGCGTGCGGTAGGCCTCGCTTTTGCCATTCGATTGAATATATCCAGCATCGAGTATCTCCAAAGACGCGTTGTTTAACAATAAAGTTCATCAGGGACCGAATTTTTTGCCTGAATATACGTGCTGTGATGTCGTGTCTATCATTTGATGTTTGTCCGGGAAGCAGCAATTGAGTAATTTCTATCCATTTTGGATTACAGGTAAAAGTAATAAAGAGATCTGGCCGGCCGTAATGACGAACATATGTCATTGCATCTTGTGCATATTCATGCATATGACGTGGGCTACCAATGTACGTCGCCGGCAGAATAGTTAATCGACCAATATTAGCTGCATTTCCTTCAGTACTAACTGCATCACGTAAATGGATGTACTCCTCAGAACGCAGTTTGGCTTGATTCAACCTAATAAATGTTAAACGTTCCGTTTCTATTTTTACATACATGTCAACGCAATACTGCTGAAACAATCGACGAAACCGCAGCAAATAGTTGTCAGCATTTTGACGAATCATCAAACGATATGCATAATAATTCATTGAGCTAACTTTCTTTGTAGTTTCTTCACCTGAAATTAAAAATTTGATAATTATCCATTTCAAAGACACATAATACAGACATTAACCATTATTAAGATACTGATACTTTACCATTCAATGGATTTATCATTTTAATATTAAAATAATATCCATCTTCTCCTTGCCAAAACATCAGTGGGTATTGCAATGCGTCATATGATCGATGAGTTTCAGATATTTGTTGCAGTTGCCCAGTATCGCGACGTGTAAGCACAATATCGCGTTTTTCCAATTGTTCACCAACAATCAGGATGGCAACTTCGTCTACAGTTGGAGCATTAAATGTGCGTTCGTGTGTTCCAGATGGTCGTTTATCTGCTTTGATGACAACTTTATAGTCATCATTTGGCATTTGCTCTAAAGCACTCTTAAACAACCTGACCAACGCATGATGTTCATGAAGCAGACACTGCAAGTCTTGAATAATTTCTCGCTTCATTCCTGCATTGATCCCTAGGCGTCGATCAAGTTGTTCTTCCATGTTGCCCATGAAATATATTTGTAAAAATTTATTCTGTGTATCTTCGAAAGGTAGTAATGATCCAATTCGATGGTGAATCTGTCCTTGTATCTACAAAATAAAAACCAGACAGTATTAACTGGGTTATAAACACTTTTTCTGTGGGAGAGTAGAGTTCAGTATTAGCAAATATAATACATACCAATAGATAAAGTAAGTTATTCTTTAACTACATTCTATGTAAGTACAAAAATAAATACCTTAAATGTCGGATTAAATCCTCCTTCTTCGATAATGTCTGCCCCAAATGACGTCATTTGGAAACAACTATTGTATTTTCGAGTATTTGCAAGAAAGTGGCGTGATTCTCGTGTTTCGCCACAAAGCAATGAATACAATGGCTCATGTGGCGGAGTCAACACTGGCAATTTTACTTTACCATTAAGGTAGCATAATCCAGGCGTTTCTCCGGAAAACTTTAATGCACCACAATACTCGCAAACAACGTCCATTTGCCCAATGCAAACGCTAGGATGCAAGCTGTAATCATTGCTGCAATCGTATCGAAACGCTGCTCGATTCAAATCAGCTAAATATCTTGTTCTGCGTCGCAAATTATCTATTTGTTGCCTTCTGTTGTTCGCTCGACGATTCTGCATTGCCAACCGAGCTGTTTCACGGGCTGCTTCACTTGCTCTCGTGATTGAGAAGCACGAGAAGTCAGGCATACTATCGGCGCTGTTCACGTGCAATTTCTTGTTCTTCTTCAGTCCTTTCATTTGCAGTATTTGTATTCTTCTTGCATTACGGCTTTGTCGGGAAAGATTCGATCGTCTTGGTCGCGGCATTATTAATTAACATTCACTTCACTTCAATCCACTTGTTAATTATTTATTTAATAGAAATAGTTTTAATATTGATTTCTTAAATATCAAATTGTCATCCATACGTCAATACATAGCTGTCATTTACGTCAATTACATAGCTGTCATTTGCGTTTTGTTATTCCAAGTCTGATTCTTTTTTGTTATACCACGTTTTATAGTGACTGACGTTTCATGTCAAGTCACACGGGATCGCTGTCGAACGGGATAAAAAAGTATCTTATGTCCATCTCCTGGCTCTAAGCTACCTCCCTACCAATTTTCAGCGAATCTGTTCTGCCGTTCTTGAGTTATAAGTGGTGCCCTTCTTGACTTTTTCTTTTATATATATAAGATTTTAATTCTAAATGATCTTCTATCTATCTTTCTCTCTATGATGTCAAAGACAATTTTGTTCATTTAATCAACAACACATTTATTTGGATAAAGATTAATATTATTACGTTGTTAACTCTTAACAAATAATGCACTGAGTTCGACCAAATAAATTATAAATTTTTTGAACCAGTCGTTTACGAATCGAAGTATTCAGTCTATTTATAAATTACTCAGTGTGGTAGAAGTATTGCATTAAAACAACTTCACGCTTTATCCGCATAGCAGGGAGAAGAAGAGCTTGCCACTAGTGTCGTGTTTCGACCTGTTTTCCCATCTGATTTCAAGACATTGTTTGTTATGTGGCAGATTTTTGTGCAAATTAGTAATAAACAATAAAAAAAAATATCATTATTTTTATATTACTTTTTCCTGCTTGGCGCCTTTTAAGCAGCTGTTGAATCTCAATGTAATATACCGTATAAGCATGTGTGCTGCTTCAAATACAAAAATAATTTTTGGTGTAACAACTGGTATATATTTTTTGATTCTTTAAAGTAAACATTTAGGAAACGAAAAATATTTAATTTTTATATGTTTTCTAGAAATTATTTTCCAATTGATATGTGCTTTTCTATACACATTAAGCTGTCAGTTTCGAATCAATTGTAGGAATGTTGATATTTTTATATTAACATTTCTTTAGAATTTATGATATGAAACTATATCACGAAAAGACAATACAAATTAGAGAGAAACAATATACATGTACTACATACATCTAAAGGAAAGAGTGAGTACAGTGTACCATTTATATAGTAAAAATAAACTTGTATACAATGAAGAATGAAACGGAACAGAAAGTGGAAAACGAAGTGTTTTGACACTACGAATTCGTCTTTACTTAGGACTTTTCTCATAGCAGAATAGTCAACATTTTACCTATTCCTACCCTACGCTAGTTTTATAAGTGCAAAAAAGGAGCTAAGTAACTCCTAATGTGTTAAGACACTCTGTTGGTCGCTTTCTGGCCGAATTTCTGACATTGCTTATTAAATAGCGGACCTTAACGCCGTACTTAGTCTTACCAGAGTAATGATAATGAAAATTCATTAAATATAGTCTTTCCCCCTGAGAGTGAGAACCGAAAGCACAAAAAACGAATATATCAGGCACTATCTCTCGACGCCGTACAGTAAAACAACTTGAAACTGAAATCTTACAGAGTTCTGTTTTGACATGACAGAGATTTCAGGGCACAAAGAAAGGAAAACGAGGAGTTTAACACTAAATTCTCTCTATCTTACTATTTTAACAAAGCGTAAAACATCTTTATTAAAATTAGCCATTATAATAATCTATAATTAATATATAGGATAATTTCCATATATTAACATGTTAATTGGAAACTGAATATCAACTTTGGGCGAAAACCTCCATTACCACGAACCCACATAAACATATAACACGAAATGTCAAATAAACGGCCACCCTTAGTACATTACGGCTAAATAACTGTATGTGGAATTTCATATAATATAGGCTGTTCGGGACAAATATGCCTTTTCTTGGTATGCAAACTATTGACGAAAACTATTTTCGATATATAGTGTTAAGATTTTAACAAAAGAAGAAAAGTGATTCGAATAAAATGCTCTATCAAGTATATTTGTTACGAATAACTCAAAAAACTCGTCCATTCTAACTAAATTTAGTTGGGACCACGTTAGAAAAGCACTATCTATATAAATATAACAAAATAATATATGAATAATTGAATAACATTTTTAAAGTTTCTTTCAGCTTCACGCTTTACCCTAGTAGTAAGACAGGCGCGCTGCATAGAGTTCCATCCCTCTAAACGCAAAGTATGGAATTCAGTCGGAAAGTGGAGAACGGAGTGTCCTTACAATAGTTTCTGTTTGCTTACCCTACGCTAAAAAGCGAGAAACTGTCAAGAAAAAATTTTTTATTCTTTATTAATTTCGTAATTTTTATTTCAACCGATCTATTGTTAGATATTTCGTTTAACTTCCGGTTAACATAACATTCCATACTATACATAGAATGTTGTTAAATTACTATACGAGTATATTCACTTAACAGTACTGTTTTAGTTTAAAGGTAATGGAATCAGAGAAATACCTGGGAATATAGAGCGTAACTAACTAGCTTATGTATCAAGACTAAGTGCACTTTAATATAAACTACATATATCTTATACTATTTTCTTATATATTTATATGGAAACAGCATAGAGGTAGGTCACTCCGTTTTCCATTTCCATCCTCACGGAGGCCCTTAAAGTCGTTAAGTTCTCAATTCCACTGTTTTTTATGTGGTTTACCTCATATTTGTTATACTGGTTGAACGAAATTCGATGATTGTTCCTTTATACGATAACTAGTGCTTTTGATGTGGTCACGTTCATCTTTTTTGGTGTGGATAACGGATGGCAAGCAAGCAGAAGGACCACCTGATAGTAAGTGGCTACCTTTGCCCATGGACATCAACACCAGAAATGTTGTAGATGCGTTGCCAACCTAGAGGATACAGATGGAAAGGGAGGACAATGTAGTAGTCCGCTATCGGAACCACCACATTTTGGGGAAAGGATGGGTTGGAAAGGGGAAAACCTGGCTTACATGCCATCGAACTGGAACACATCATAAGATATTTGGCGGTTCGTCTTTGACATGACAGTGGTCGCGAGCCAGACGGAAAACGAACCTCCTACCACCAAACAAAACAATTTGATTGAGATTATTTACTTAAAATCTGACGAGTTGTTTTAGAGTTCCTCGTATTATTTTTCTTTTCAAATATTAATTATTATGTTAACTATATATTTAAAACAGTTCAGTGATATACCGTCGTAATCACGGGACATGAGAAGATGAAAATTAGCATATAGTTTTCTTGAAGAGTATAAGGGAATAATAAAAGAGGATTTTTTAATATTCCTACGGGAAAAGAATTCGTTTTAATTTTAAAAAATATAATGTTGAAATAAAAATATCATGAAAGGGGTTATTAGGTTCGTAGAAGTGAAGATACGGGTATCAACATGTGTATCATAGGAAAATAATAGTTTTGACTTTGAGAATTCTCTTTTTAAACTCTCTGCATAAAGAAAAAACCAATCTCTCCTTTATAATAAATAGACTTTCTTCATATAAAAATATAAATATTATTAATTTAATTAAATAGCCAAGTTATGAGATGCGGAAACCATACAATGAATTAAGACCCAAGTAGATTGTTCATATTTCACTTAATCATATATTCAAGAGGCTTACAGTTTGAGCCTTTGAGTCATATTTGCATATTATATGTATATGGCCGTCTGAGAGATATTTCTATTTAAATATATGACCATGATGTGATATACCTGTGCTAAGTTGACGAATTTTAAGAAGATGGTTGAAATTTTCTTCTTATGATACTTTATGGGGAGAGAGAAACGTGTGTAGTATTCATTATAATTCAGCCCAAGACTTTACGTGGCGTTTCAAACGTGCTAATTGAGTTTAAATCACTTTGCTATTATCTATATATTAATACGTGAAGCAAAAACCTTACAAAAAGTACTCATCAGATAACCAAAAATAAGTACTCACTACGTCAGAAGCACTAGCTATCATATAAAAGAAGGATAATCAAAATCGATTCACCTAGTTAATTAATTCATGCGATAACAAACATAGAAAATCGAATTGAATGCTTTTCTTTTTTTGGAAATAAGTGAAAAAAAAATCCCCTGAATACAAGATATATACTAGATATATCGATCAGTATTCTAACGAATTGTTACCGCTAATTATACATGTTACTAAAATAGAAAAAAATGTTTCTAAGAAAAATATTTACCAAATATAAATAAACAGGTCACATTCTCGCATTGTTGGGGCAATTTTGAGTTGTCGGTATGTCTGAAGTATGTAAATACGTGAAATATAAGCTAATAATTTACTATTTTTGGCTTAGTTAATAATATAAATACATTTGTACATAGCAAGGCAAAGCGCGGCGGTAAGTTCCGCCACTCAATTTGACGGAAAGTAGGGAAAGGAAATCTTAAGAGAACGGAGTGTCTTAGCACTAGGTTCTCACGTTCTCTCTATCTACAATACAATGTAGGAGATAGAGCGTGAAGCCAAAAAAATACTTTATATTTCGTTAAAACGATCAATTTTCATTCGAAGGAACACTATAAAATCAAAATATTCTTTATTCAAATAGGCTATTACAAGCTATTCAAATCGTCAATTTACAAAATATGTCAGTAGTGTCAGTCCTAACGAAAGCTACCACCAGCTCGGAAGGCAGTTCTGCTGAGAAGAGCCAGCAAGAAACTCAACAGTTGCTCTTTTCACATAGAATTTTACAATAAATTTACAACTATGATGAGCCTCCCGGGTGAGCTAAAATAATTTTTATTTCTTCTTTAGCAGGCAAACCGCGGCGCCATTAAGAATACAATGTCTCAATTTCAGGTGAAAAGAATAGTGTCTTGACATTATTTTTTTTCTGGGTACCTACAATTTCAATTTGAATTACAAACAAAATATTAGCCAATATACAAAAAAATATCCGAATCAAACATAAAAATAAGTCTATTTACTTATTTTTTACGCAATTTTGTCGTTTAAAAAGCTGTCAGCAACACACCTAGTGAAAGATGAAAAACTAAGCGATTTCTACGAAAGTTGACGTAAATGAAGGAGATTAGACGCCCAACGGTGTCTGTCATTGGTTGGATTTGGGATTATTCCTAATGAGTATTTTTTGTGATTGTTTTTCATAATTATCTTTAAAATGTTGATTAGAATATTATTGTTGTAGAAAAAAAATATTTGAAATCATTTTTTTTTAAATTTAAATGAGTGAAAGTTCATGAATTGTAATTTCCAGTTCTCGAAAAGTATATGGAATATAATATATTTCGTTCACATTAAAACATTTTTAGTTAGAGAGTTTAAAACTCCGTTCTTAACTTTACGCACGAATTCGGGAGATTACATGTTGAGTGGCAAGTTTTTCCTCCAAGTGAGAATTGAATCCACAATCGATGGCGTCACAGACTGCTGCACTATGCCAATAGATAGCCACCTTGGCGATTAAATTTATATACAATAATAATTAAGATTTTTACAAAAAAGGAAAATCGATTTCAAATAAAATTCATTAAAAAGCAATATTACTACAGACTGTACTGCTGCCGTGGCGCAGAGGCACAAGCGCGCGACTGTAAACACGACAGGTTGTGGGTTCGATTCGTAGGAAATGTTAGTATTTTCATTTCCTGAGTTTGGTAACAAGGCAAAGCGCGGCGTTGAGTTCCGTCACTAAACACGCAATGCTTCAATTTGGCGGAAAGTGGGGAACAGAATTGTTGTAAGAGAACGGAGTGTCTTAACACTAGGTTCTTAGGTTCCCTCTGCCTACCCCGCTATATGCGGGATACAGCGTGAAGTTAAAAAAAAATATTTGACCCGATAAAAAGTTATGTGGTCACACACATAAAAAAAATCAGGTGAAATTAGATCATCCTTTTTGCGAAGTCGATTAAAAATCATCTATTAATAAAAACAAGCACTATCAATCATAAAGTTGCGGTATTATAAGCAAGATAAAGTAAATTACTTTTCACAGCGTACACTAAGGAGGCAGATTGCCTTTCTTATGTTATAAGAAATAATGAATATCCTATTCTATAGAAATCTTAAAATAACAATAATGGATAATTGTATATTTTTATCCAATCTTTTGTTAGACTTTTATAGTAGAAGTTCTTTTATTTTGTATAAATACGGTCTAAAAAGCTAATATTCACCTTCAAGAAAGTATAAATACATTTAAAAATACTTTTCTACCGATTTAAAAAGGAATTCTCAATTCTTCGAAAAATTGTTTTTTTTTTAACTTCACGCTGTATCCCGCATATAGCGGGGTAGGCAGACCCTTTCGTTGCGTGTTGAGTGGCGGAACTTAACACCGCGCTTTGCCCTGTTACCAAATCCAAGAAATGAAAATACAAAAGTTTACATTTCCTGGAGTGGGAATCGAACCCACAACCTGACGCGTTTACATTCAGACGCTGTTCCACTGTACCGGGTACTGTACCTGGTAACTGTAACTGTACCTGGGTTCGATTCCCACTCGGAAAAATAATTATAAAATAAAAAAAATACAGCTTCATTATCCCGAATACCAAGTTCAGAGAAAACCAGAATGATATTTTGAATACTTCAATTTTTTCGCTTTGAAAAATGTAGCGTTGATTTCTGCCACTAGACACGGAATATCTCGATTTCGGGTGCAAGGTGGAGAGCAGAGAGAGATAGAGAGAGAGTCTTAACCATAAGATCTCCTGACTACGTTACTATGTAAGAAAAACATTGAAATTGTATTAATATTTTTCATAAAATTTACACGATATATAAAAGAAACAATAAATTAATGTACATGTTGTCTTAATTAGAATAAAACAAACATTTACTGTTGGTAGTCCAAACTTTCTGTTACACAGTAGATACTAGAGCAGTGAGGGTCAAACTGCGGTTCGCGAGCCAAATGCAGCTATCTTAAGGATTATTTGAAGTTCTCGATATGTATACCAACTAGATTTAATATTATATTTAGATTTTTTATTAACTTCACCTTGTATCCACTTTCACATAGCAGGGTACGCAGAGGGAAACTGACAACCTAGTGTTAGGACACTCCATTCTATTATGATCCGATCTTCATTGCCCGCTGAATTGAAGCTTTGAGTGCTGAGTGGCGGAACGTAACGCTGTCTTATGCCTTGTTACCAGAGCGTTACTTAGATATAATAGTTACAATATCAAAAGAATTTCCGAGAAATGAAGTCATTAGTGATTCGCCGTTCATTTTAAATAATTATATCTTAATATTTAAATTCAGTAATACTTTTTAACG
>JAKGSA010003156.1:0-10415 GCA_033558755.1 Philaethria dido
CTACATTTTGGGGAAAGGATGGGTGGGATAGGGGAAAACCTGGCTTACATGCCATCGAACCGGAACACATCATAAGATATTTGGCGGTTCGTCTTTGACATGTCAGTGGTCGCGAGCCAGACGGAGGACGAACCTCCTACCACCACTACAATGAAGCAGATGCAGCTCGTAATTTTCCTCGGAAACGCAAAAACTAAATACCATTGTAATCGTCATATATTTCTACTCTATGTGAACCAAGAAAAAATGAAAAAAAATAATAATTTTTAATTTTTTTTTCGATGTTCCTAAAGCAGAATCTCCCCTTAAGGAACTTACAGTAACTATCTAATATAGTCATAATCAATTAAAATAATTAATGTAAAAAATATAAATATAATAAAAAATCATTAAAAAATAATGCAAATAATGATTTATCGGTCATCCAAACAAATTAACTAAACAACTTACTCCCCCAATAAACATAAGGAAACTACAAAGTTAACATACTTTAGACGCGGTTGATGTGACGTCATAAGGCCGCTACTTGCCCAATACATAGTTCGCTCTTTAAAAGCGATTCTGTACACATGTATTTGTAGTTACTAATTGTAGCCCGCAACTATGTTTATCTTGACTACAAAACGCAATTTCAAGCAAAAAACTTTGCAAGCAAAATTTTCTCATGGCTTTCCTACACGCAAGAAGCCTACATATTAAATTTTAATTTTCTACGGCTAGTAATTTCGACTGTGTGTTGTTTGTCAATGACACTTATACATGTTATTTTTAATTCTTTATTTTCTAGATTCGTAGTACGTTGGTTAAATACTCAAAGAGACAAGCTAAACTCCAGTGAGTTATCTGAACAGGAGTTTAAGGTGCATTGGGACTCGCTCGTCACTACTATGTTCTCACATATAAGGTAAATGTTCGAAGTTACACCACTTATATATACTTATATGTAATTTCAATTCCGGGCGGAAATTGGAGACCGTAATGTCTTGAGGTTGGCCGCTCTCTGCCTGCCGTTGGTAAAGTTGACTTATATACGTACATAGCTTCACACTGTATCCTAGTGTTAAAACATTCCGTTCTCCACTTTCCGACGAATTGAGGCATTGCATGGTGAGTGGCGAAACTCAACGCCGCTCTTCGCCTGGTTACCAAACCCAGGAAATGAAAATATTAAACTTACATTTTCTAGAGAGGGAATCAAACCCATAACCTGTCGCGCTTACAGTCGCGCGCTTGTACCTTTGTGCCACGACAGGCGTTGAACGACTTAAAACCAAAAATATGTACTAATACTTTTCACCAATTTTCAATATATCATATTAAAAAAATACTTTATTTAAGGTTTCCAATGATGTGTCCAAACCAATTGGCCAAATTGCTACTTTGCCCGTTGACACAAGAACATAAGGAGTTTTTCATGGAAAGAATGGCCATCGCTATGAGTTATCAGTCAGGTTAGTACTGGTTCAAATCTAAGATTTTTTTATTGTATTTATAAGGTAAAAAGAAAGCTTGCGACGTGTCACTTTTTTAGTATAATATTGAATATTTATGTATATTTTTTTAATTTATTCCCGCTCTTAAGATTTAAAAAATATAAAAAATGTTGCAGGATTTGTACCCGCGTTTCATAGGCCTCTTGGAGTTCTAAGTGCTGTAGCCATACATTCTTACATAATGTTAAAATTCTTATACAATTTATTCAACATATCTATATATAAATACGTAAAGCAAAAACTTTGGAGGAGCATGAAACTTGGCACACTTATAG
This sequence comes from Philaethria dido, assembly GCA_033558755.1. Classification (NCBI taxonomy): domain Eukaryota; kingdom Metazoa; phylum Arthropoda; class Insecta; order Lepidoptera; family Nymphalidae; genus Philaethria; species Philaethria dido. The sequence continues at coordinate 1,769 of JAKGSA010003156.1, forward strand.
TTTATATCTCTATATAAACTATAAGTGTGCACAAAAATTCGCACTCCTCTGAGATTTCTGCAATTTTTTTTATAAAATAATGCATAAAAAGTATATTAAATTAACAAAATAAATGTTACACACTCTACCATGGTTTGACATCCATGTTTGTATAAAGTGACACATACATTCCTAAAGACAACGCGTTGTTAACGCGTCAACAGGGACACAAATTTTTATTATTAGCATATCTTTAAAAAATAATATCTAAATAAATAATATTAATAAACCAGCTCAATACGCAAGAGTATCAGAGATACAACAAACAGAAGCGGGTCGTATGCTGTTCACGCCTCGCCTCTACACCGAGGACACTTGGGGTTCGGTTCTCGCTGTGGACAATTTCCACTCGCTACCCAGTTACCATACGAGGACCTTCATCTTTTCGACGAGACCCTCGATGGCGGACGTTGCTACTGATAAGTTGACGGAATGGACGGTGGACTTGTATCCTAAGGGTGTCTGGTTTAGGAAAAGTATGCTAATTGTATGGGCTGGGACGTGTGATGTAAGTATTTTTGGATATTTTTTTAATTAGAGGGTTTAGTATTAAGTTATGATTATTAATTTTTTTTTTTTATATAGGGGTTACGTATTTTTTTTTTAAATGTCATAATTTATTACTGTTTGTTTAAAGTTTATGTGTAATTTCTCATTCGCGGCCACGTTAGACCCACAAGAGGTCGCCGCCCTCGCAGGTGGCCTCCGATCTACGGACAGCTCTCCTCAAGCCCGTTTCCGTACTCTAACCCAGCACACTGGGTTACTAGCGAAAATTATGCGCTTCCAAGCGCAAGATTACTAATTCCAAATGGCGGTCAGCAATAATAATATTAACGCGCCCGATTTAAGACTAGCGCGAGTCAAGCCGCGATCCCTTAATATAGTATTTTACAATGCCAACGGCCTGGCCAGACAGATGGGGCTGGTCCGAGAATTCGTCGCGAAACACCACGTCGATATTATGTTAGTGCAGGAAACGTTCCTGAAAAACTGTAATAGGGACCCTAAGATTGCGAATTACCGCACGATTCGCAATGATAGGAACGGACCCAAAGGAGGCACCGTTATTTTCTACAAAAGTCACTACATATAGTTCCTTTAGTCCCGCCGCCGATGCTCACCAACATCGAAGCATCGGTCTGCCAGGTGCACATGACTGGACACCAGCCATTAATAATTATTTCAGCATACCTCTCACCTTCGAAAGACCTACTAGAGGCAGATATTAAATTACTCTTAGACCTAGGTGACTCGGTCCTTCTGGCCGGAGACCTTAACGCAAAACACACGAGGTGGAACTGTAATTTATCAAACAGTTCAGGGATTGCACTAGACGCAATCTCGAGACTTACCAACTCGCGTTTCGATATTCTAGCCCCCCCAGGTCCTACTAGATACGGGCTCCGGGGCCGCCCAGACATACTCGATATAGCTATCCTGCAGGACGTCGCCCTCAGGATTCGCTCTATCGAGGTCATCGCAGAACTAGACTCAGACCATAGGCCGGTATTACTTAAAATAGGGCAAGAGTGTTCTCAGTCACCACCAAAAACTACTGTAACGGACTGGAAGGTATTCGCGGAACGGTTAAGAGACCCCGATTCTCCTAACGACACGCCACCCGATAGGTTCGACTCGCTAGAAGTAGCGGAGGCGGCCATTAATAATTTAACTTCGCGGTTAGGAAACACATTAGACGATTGTTCCAAAGAAATCGAAGCGCGCCCCGATGGCCGATTTGTTCCTCCGCGCGATCTTAAGCGATTAATTACGAAAAAGAACATTGCCACTAGGGCCCACGACGCGTACCCAACCCCAGCCAACCGCAGGGAACTCTGGAGACTCCAACGACAGGTTCGTTCCCGGTTTGCGGAGCTCAGAGAAGAAAGTTGGGATCATAGATTAGCTACGGTCTCGCCATCGCACCTAGCGTTCTGGTCGTTGGCGAGAACATTAAGAAAGGCCATACGGTGGTAGAAATGCCCCATTAGTACGCCTCGGATGGAACGACAGCCGCCGATGACTTCGAAAAAGGCCGCCGTGAGGAATGATTGGCAGATAATTTAGAAAAAGCACCCGAACCGTGTGATCCAAACACGTCGCCGCGGTGGGACAACACAGGTTGGATACACATGGGCGCCGTTGACACCAGTAGAGAACCCATACGCCCTACCCTTCAGCTGACGAGGTTAAATCAATACCAAAGCGCCGCCTTAGGAAAATCTCCAGGATTCGGATCGAGTCACGAATAAGATCCTCAAAATTTACCAATTCACATTCTGACTCTTTCTTAGTCGACTCATTTTTCAACACTCTCCTTCATGAGTGCTCATTCCTGTACCAATGGAAAAAGAAGCCTATCGTCATAGTATCCACAAGCCGGGTAAAACCCGAACAATCCAGCCAAAGCTATCGCCCTATTGGTCTTTTAAGACCGTGGGGAAACCTCTTTCGTGAGCGCCGCAATATCCTTACAAGCTTCAAGGCCTACGTAGAGGCAAATGGATACTCATCCCCGCCGGAACAGTCTGGCTTTCGAGCTCGTCATTCTAGTGTGTGCATCAAGTCCACCGCCTCACAGAACACTTGGTTGCAAGCTGCCAAAATATGTCACAAGCAAGTAGCCTTTAGAATATGAAGTGGTGAAGTGTGCTTCGATAGAATCTGGCGTCAACGGCTTACCTCGTTAAGCTGCAACATGGGGCAAAAGCAGATAGACTCGGTAAGGCCCTTTGCTTGGTGACTCAGATCATCAAACCGCTCTTTCCTGGGCTTCAGGGGTCGAAGGTACCCTTCCAAGCGCCCCCATAAGCGGCAGGTGTCCCCTCGCGATCTATCCTATCCCCACTTCTGTACACTCCTGTGGCCACGTATGACATCCCCAAGACAAAGCCGCAGAGAACGTGCTCCAGCCCCTATTCGCGGATGACACCGCAATTTATGCTTCTGGCTATTTCTGCCACTCCGTCAACATAGCCAATAACATCCAAGTAGTATTAGATCAGTTGGGCAAGTGGCTCACAAAATGCGGCGCATAGAAGTAAAAAAAAAAAAAGCACCTCTGTGTACTTTCCCCTTGTCAAATATGACACACAAACAGTCAAACTGTTAGACATTCCCAGCTACCTCAGCTAATACGGCGTAACTGGGAACGAAGTACAAATGAAAAAAAAAAAAAAAAAAAAATATATGCATGGTCGCAACAAGGTTCTTTAGAATAAATTCGGTAGTAGCATTATGTTTTATGGAAAATGTAGATATTTTGCTAAAACTAAAATAAATGCTAAGTAACTAAGCATTTCCTGTTTTATTAGCCATACTTAAATCATTGTCGATATGAATGAACTTTATGTTGACGCTTTACTTTATTATGATGCAAAAGAGCAATAGCCTTAAGAAATATATGTATATTAAAATATAAAATATGTGCATATACAAATATAATATTTTGTTGGTGCATACTTTTTTTGTATGTGCATATAAGTTTAGTTTATATCCCCGCTGCTTGGTGCCTTAACTGGATGGTAGAAGTGTTTCATATTTTTATACAATAAAACTGATTAGCACCTAACATTTGAGAATATATGACAGAAAAGTAGGTAATATAATATAGATTGTATTAATGAACAATAAATTAAACAGGGGCCCTTTTAAAATGTGCCCATACCATTTGTAATTGTTAATACAAACATACTATTAATCTAAGTCTAACATAATTTAGATAATATTATGTATTAACAATTTCTGTTTGGTCTCTTCTACATATAATTAAAATTTATTGTTTAAGGAGCTTTTTTTGTATTTTTAAATAATTGTTTTTAAAGTTACTAATGTTTCAAGTTCTATTTTTTTTTTTCACCATAATGAAGTTTATTTACATTTAAGTCTTGTAAAAAGCATTTTTAATATATCTTGTGTAAAGTATGTTTCGAACAATTAATTATGTTAACTTATGAAGGAATGTATTGTGATTACATAAGCTGACTTTTGGGTCTTATGTAAATTGTTATGCATACGTTTTTCTTTATATTATATATTATAGTGTTATATTATATCTATCTTGTATTAGGTGATTAATTCGAAGCTAACGTTAACGAACCCGTAATAAAAGTTTATACGTCAGTTTGATTATGTTTTTAGTTGCATCATAAGCTAGTTTTGTATAAAAAAAATAAAATATCTATTAAAACTGTTAACTGTATTTAGACATTTTTAATAAGAAACTTTATATGTTGATTTAAAAATACAAGCCAAAAAATTAAACAGTCAACAGATTCTTCCAAGCGCTAAGGTTGACGTAATAAATCACGAGTTACGTTAGTTTGTTTGACAAATGACCTTGTAAATGATTTAAAATTGGTTAAAATTGATTCTAAACATGATACTAACTTTATCTCTGTATTTTTTTCTATATTCTAAATATTGAAAATGTCGAAACCATCACTTTCTGTTGTTTATTGTAAAAATATTGTTAATAGTTATAAGTTATATATAGAAATGAATGTATTTATAGTAAATATAGTAAAATACCTACTTATTTGGTATTTTTTATTTTACCAATTAGTTATCGATATTTAATTTTTATACATTTTTTGGACATTGATTAAAATTTTACGTACATACGTACTTTCAATTATATCTTTAAAAATATATATTTTCGCAATAAACTTGAATATTATTTCTCTTATTTCCAATCATATTTGGATGAATCTACATAATATTTAATTCAAAATGCATAATAAAATGAAATGTTGAGTGCAATAAAATACTCAAAAATATAAAAAGAATAACATCATCTTTCAACCATAATTAACTTTTATCGTTTCAAATATTATGCCCTTAAATTTTAAGGTTTTCATTGTAGAATACCATTATAATTAAGAGTGAACAAAGATATATAGGATATACCTATATATAGATTATATTTAGAAGTAAATGATGAATTTATAAGTTATTTTTAAATAAAATGTGATAAAATATTAAAAAAAAGTTTTTTTTTTCCCAGTTTTGTTATAAGAGTTAAGCGAATGTGTAATAAGAGTTAAGCGAATGTGTTATAAGAGTTAAGCGAATGTGTTATAAGAGTTAAGCGAATGTGTTATAAAAAAAGTTATAAGAGTTAAGCGAATGTGTTATAAGAGTTAAGCGAATGTGTTGTAAGAGTTAAGCGAACCCTGTGAGGGGACGGGGTTAGAATACAATTCCCCTCCGCCGCTGGGTAGCGTCCCGTAAGAGGCGGGTATCCCAGTAGTTTGGTGGTAGGAGGTTCGTCCTCCGACTGGCTCGCGACCACTATCATGTCAAAGACGAACCGCCAAACATCTTACGATGTGTTCCGGTTCGATGGCATGTAAGCCAGGTTTTCCCCTTTCTCACACATCCTTTCCCCAAAATGTGGTGGTTCCGATAGCGGTCTACTACATTGTCCTTCCCTTCCATCTGTATCCTCTAGGTTGGCAATGCATCTACAACATCTCTGGTGTTGTAGATGTTCATGGACGAAGGTAACTACTTACCATCAGGTGGTCCTTCTGCTCGTTTGCCATCCGTTATTCATAAAAATTGTGTTATAATGGTTAAGCGAATGTGTTATAAGAGTTAAGCGAATGTGTTATAAGAGTTAAGCGAACGTGTTATAAGAGTTTAGCGAATGTGTTATAAGAGTTAAGCGAACCCTGTGGGGGGACGGGGTTAGAATACAATTCCCCTCCGCCGCTGGGTAGCGTCCCGTAAGAGGCGGGTATCCCAGTAGTTTGGTGGTAGGAGGTTCGTCCTCCGTCTGGCTCGCGACCACTATCATGTCAAAGACGAACTGCAAAACATCTTATGATGTGTTCCGGTTCGATGGCATGTAAGCCAGGTTTTCCCCTTTCCCACCCATCCTTGACCCAAAATGTGGTGGTTCCGCTAGCAGACTACTACATTGTCCACCCCTTCCATCTGTATCCTCTAGGTTGGCAACGCATCTACAACACCAGAGATGTTGTAGATGTTCATGGGCGAAGGTAACCACTTACCATCAGGTGGTCCTTCAGCTCGTTGCCATCCGTTATTCATAAAAAACGTGTTATAAGAGTTAAGCGAATCTATACTAATATATAAAGAGTTTGTTTGTTTGTTTTTTTGAACGCGCTAATCTCAGTAGCTACTGGTTCGAATTGGAATTTTTTTTTTGTGTTGAATAGACCATTTATCGAGGAAGGCTTTAGGCTATATAACATCACGCTGCGACTGTATTGGGAGCGAAGTAATAATGGAAAATGTGGAAAAAACGAGGAAAATTATTCATCTTTGAGGGCTTCCGTTGCGTGCGCTGCGAAAACGGTTCAAGATACCAAAAATATATGTGTAAGAAAGAATTATTCCTCTTGAAATGATCTAAAAAAATGTCCGCGACAGTATATGTCTATCTTTTAAGGTGAACTCACTAGAACCGTTTATATAGTAATCAAATTTGGTCGAATTTAGCATTTTTGCATTATTTGTATCAACGTAATAATATTAATCTTTATCCAAATAAATGTGTTGTTGATTAAGAGTATTTAATTGTGAAAAAAGTTGTCTTTGACATCACTTAATTTCAATGAACATCTTAGAAGATATTATAATATAATATAAATCGCTTACGATACTGAGTGACTGACAGACTACGAACAGGCGAAACTACTGGACGAGAGTTTCTTGATATTTCTACGAAACGAGGGGTTTTAACTTTTATACTCTATGCGGGTGAGTTGAGGCCATCGTGGCATTCTGCTCCTTGCAAACGAAGTTGCGGAATACAGCTAGTGTGTTATAAGAGTTAAGCGAATGTATTATAAGAGTTAAGCGAATGTGTTATAAAGAGTTAAGCGAAAGTGTTTAAAAAAATTAAGCGAATGTGTTATAAAGAGTTAAGCGAAAGTGTTATAAAAATTAAAAAAAAAAAAAAATTAAGCGAATGTGTTATAAGAGTTAAGCGAATGTGTTATAAGGGTTAATCGAATGTGTTACAAGAGTTAAGCGAATGTGTTATAAGAGTTAAGCGAATGTGTTATAAGAGTTAAGCGAATGTGTTATAAGGGTTAAGCGTATCTCTAAAAATTTAATAACCCCAGACAGCTTTATACATAAATTTGAACTATGTGTAGCGTAGTTAGGATTTAGGTATCTTTAGAAAGTGTACATACGATAAGTTACAAGACCGCTTATGTCGTAGAGTACGCATTAGTATACAAAGGGCTGAAAGTTGAGAAGGGAATGTTTCATCACTAGGTGCCTAAGGTCGGTCTTAACGTCGTACTTAGCTACAAATAACTTTATGTCATTAGATTTAAATATTTTTATTAGCAAAAAAATACAATGACTGATAAATAACTGGAGGCTGTGCGAGATATTCTTAATAAACTGAAGCAGTGCAAAACCGGAACTGGATATAGCGACCAATATTTATGATAATTGTAATTCGTGCGGTTAAAACTGGGACCAATACCATTTTTATCCCGAGTCGATCACTTCTTCTTATTGACGTGCATAAATCATACGTGATTGTCATATAAAAATGACCAGTTTATGTAGGTCAACAAATTGAGTTTGTAAAGCAGAGGTATTTTACAATTGAAGAACCAAGGGGCTTATTTACCGATCAAAATTTTTTAAAACAAACTTAACTAACAGACTCAAAATTTCGCATTTATGTTAATACATAATCGTAAGTTAAATAATTCAGAAAAAATCCAGTCGTTTTGTGCGTCGTCCGGTTAGTCTACGTCCCTTGATGTCGTTATATCCGGTAGTAACCCGTCCCTTGATGTCGTTATATCCGGATTCTACTGTATCTATTTTGTTGCTTCTGAAAAAGTTAGAATAAGGAAGAATATTCTATCTTTTACCGTAAATTATCGTAGTCCGTACCTCAAAATCTAAAGTTTGGAAATAATATTAAATTATTTTTTAAATTAGTGCATTTTTTATGGTTAAATACAAATAAAACAAACACAACCTTATTATGTATAATTACATGAGTTTCTTTTCATAAAAAAATATCTTTGCTATAATAGCAAGTCACATCGTTTGTATACTGACGTTTAATAGGTGTATTACATAATATATTTAAAAATATATTGCTCACCGAAGTTACAGGGTTTTATTGCCAGTATACATACATAAATATAGATTGTAGAATAATTTATGTGCTATAAACTAATCTGAAATGTTAGAGCAAAAGTACCGCTACGCGGTTTATCGCGGTTTATATATAGAAATCAAATTTAGTGATAAAATTTGATGACATAATATTGGAACATTTAGCGCGATTTTTAAATAGTGTGTGTAGTGGTACTCGACGCACACAGACGAATGGTTCGTAAACGGTCGGTTAGCTTGGCGATGTTGGTAGCGCTGCGCAGGTCACGTTGCAGTCAACGTGTTGAGAGCGCGTGTGGAGCCTCGCGCGGACACTCGACTACGTAATAACGGGTTCGCTGCATTCTAATAATTATTATCGATGGTGATTTCGTTTCATATCAACTACGTCATTAATGTGTCCCGTTTTTATACGAATATTTTTTTCCTGATAATGATTTTTTTTTATTTATGTTATGCAAATAATTTATTAGTAACAAAT
>JAKGSA010003157.1:0-10405 GCA_033558755.1 Philaethria dido
AGTCTCAATCAATAGCCCAGTACTTAGTCCATCCAAACTCCATTCCATAGCCCTATTTTAGTTTTCCATATGTTCCATAGCTCCTACGCATTGACCGGTGACCATCTCTGAGCAATTGGCTATGGTTACTCAGAGATGGATCCCGGTCAATGCGTCAGATTAAAAAATATTGTTGTCTCAAAGGGGCCTCTACGTGTTGGACCTGTGTCCCCACGCAAGCCTTCCAAAGGACCGGGTTCCTTTGAACCCGAGAACCTGTATCGAGATACATAATAATCATAATAATCATAATCATAATAATCATAATCATTTTGTTGATAATTTTTAAATTACAAGTCAGAACAATTTATAGTCTACTTACACTTTTAAATTTACATTCTATGGTAATAACTATTTTAAATAAACAAAAAAAAAAAAATAATTACATGTCATTTCCTATGAACTCGACATGACTATAAGACAACTTCTCGATTTGCCATTTTTTTAATTTATATTTCAAGTTATTCAAGTAACCTATCAATCCCTAGGTGTATCTATAAATTCTGTTTTTATGTTAATCAAATATAATATTTTTAACCACATACGTTTGACTTATTCTATAAATAGCCATACCTCCTAACACCGGCATCATCCTGCACCGGCAACAACGCATCCCTGCAATACTCGAGCTCCCGCGCCTCATGCGGGTGTCCGCGCGCCGCCGCCAGCGCCGTGAGCAGCGCGGGCAGCACGCGCGGCAGATGGCGGGCCAGCGCGCCGCCCGCCGCCGCCGCCAGCGCCGACAGCGCGCGCGTGTCCGCCGCGGCGCCGCCCGCACCCGTCAGCACCGGCACCAGGTAGGGCAGCACCGCACGGGACTTGATAGCCATCACCTGGCGGAGACCGTCGAGAGCCGCGTCGGCGACCGCCGGGTCGGCGCTGCGCAGCGAGTCCAGCATGGGCGGCAGGATGTCGTCGAGCGCCTTGTTGCCGATGGTGGCGTGTAGGGAGTCGAATGCGCGGGCAGCCGCCATGCGCACCTCCGGTAGCTCGTCGCATAGCGCTGTGCGTACTGTTGGGACCTACATACATATGCATACATATATATCGCTAACTTTATTTGATATTAAATTTTTAAGATGTACATTCGAATTTGTCTTAAGTTGATAATACAAAATAATATTTTTGATTACACAAAAAAAAAATATATGAAGCTTGTAGTATCAAGCTTCACTTTGTCACTTATTAACTTTTGTTTTAGAGTGAGTGTTGTTATGACGAAGTTGTTTATGAGGGATTGCTATTTACAATTGTATCGATTCAGGTGAGTTTTAAGTTTATTATTTTATTGTAATATTTTATTGGGTTTTGTTAATTTTGTGTATTTTATTGATATAACAGTTTTATTATTGCATCATACATCTGTTAATTAATATCCTTGAACATATCCAATCCAAATCTAAGTCATTTAAATTTGTGGCTTATATATATTTATAATGTTTGTAGTCACACACTTAGTAAACGACTTTATGGCTTTTTTAAATAGATAAAAGTCAGTTTTGTTATAACAATAAAACGTTACATTATTAACTATTAAAATTTCACATTAAAGATTGATATTAACAAAATAACTTCTATTACATATAAATACAAAAATATAGCATACCAATCCATCAGCAAAGCTGAGCACAGCATCCCTAGAGGTGGAGGCAAGTATCTCTCCAAGTCCGATACAGACGCCCTGTCGCTGGTCGGCGCGCTCCGAGCGCAGGCCGCGCTCCAGGATGGGTACGATGTCTGGTAACACGCGCTCTCCTAGCTACGTAAGTACGTAGAAATAAACATACGTTAAATTAAATTGTATATTTAAAAGATACAAGAATTACTTTAAAAAAATGTTTTTCTTTTTCATATATTATGTATAATCAGTGACTTCAGCCATTACACAATGGCTTTGCTATGTGGAAAATGAAGAATATAATTTTCTATTTCTCTCCACGGGATCGTGGCGCAGTAGTACTGCGTCTGTTTGAAAACGCAATTGATTAATTGATTTCTATACCCAGTTGAGAAAAGTACGACATTGAAATTATTTTCATTTCTTCACTCTAGTATCAAGATGTTGATTTCTCCCACTCAAAACGCAATGTCTCATATTCGAGCGGAAAGTGCTTGACACTAAATTCTCTGTGATTTTCCTGCGGTACAAAAAACTCTGAAGCTATACAAAATATCTCTACCATGTAATACTTAAAGGTGTTTGAGTATAGACAACCATGACAATTACCTTCCTCACGAGATCCCCAAGTGTCCTGGCAGCGACCTGTCTCTTATCATAACTGGTGGACGCGAGACACCCGAGCAGCAGATTAAACAAAGTTGGTAATATTTCACGCAGAGTTTTCGGTGTGTTGGTAACTACCACCTACAAAATAAATAGTAATGAAATAATTACTAAAAAACAAATTTCAAAAGACTTCAATAAAGAGGTTTTTATCAATTACTAAGCAAATGCAATTATTCTTCCTTCATCAAGGATAGATTTAAAAATGGTTATTTATTCGTTGGCTTATTACATTGCAGCTTCAGTCTAATTTTTACTAACTATATATAAAGCTTGATCACTATAAATTAGTCAGACATTATTTTTATCACTAACTCTAATAATCATATACAAATATATATTAAAAAAACCATTAATCATATTTTAATAACTCAAAAATCCCACCTTCCACACATGCAAGGCCGCCTGTCGCACCATCAGAGCGACATCGCTCCTCCCCATATACAATCCAGCGAGCACCCTATTCCTACGCTCAGGTCAAGAGCATAATAGCCAGCCTTGTAGTGTTCCGTACCAAAATTATCATCTCCGACGGCTGCTGAGTACTCGTTTGCAGGAAAGGCCCCAGATATATACGATACAGTAAGTCACCCAATAATTGCACTGAACTATACCTAATACGCCAGTTATCATCGAATAAGCCTTTCTCTAACTCAGGTAGTAACAACGTAATGGCGGATTCGGCGTATAAGTTGACTATCCTCTGTCCCGCTTTGAGGGCAGTTTCTCGGACATATTCGTTTTCATCCGCCAGAGCTTTGAGGATAGGATTGATGATTTGTCCTATGTATGGTGTGAACTCGTCTGTGAAGGCCCCTGGCATGTATATGAACATCATGATGTACCCGTCTTTGACGTGTGGCGCGATGTCTGTGCGTTCCGCTGTCGCTATTATATCATGAAACGATTTTTAATATGAGGAAAAACTCCTTAGCAATCCATGTGGATTCACCGTGCAGGTGCCCATGGCGTTGCAGAGAAGGAAGTTTGGAAGTATCTGGGACTTACGACCCAACGTGTAGGTTTAAGGGATTTCTTTAAAATGCGCAATAACGTTCATCTCCACTTACCGCACTCCTTTCTCTACCTAACCAGTTATAGTAGTTTATTGTAAGCGGAAATTGTAACAAGCCTTCAGTTCCTAATGTTTTTGAATATGTAGTTACACTTATCTTGGCTAGGACGAGAGTTACCCAAAACGAAATAAGCCAAGTAGGGTTTCTTCTCTGTTATATGACATATACATTTAATATATTCTTGTAGACAACATAACTAATTAATATTGCAGACATTTAAATATTTTTAATAAAACCAAATATCTTGAAATAAATTTTAAACAATGAAGTCATAACTCTTAATAAATAATAAGTAAAAATGGTATTGCTTCTGTTCAGTATTCAGTTCTGTATTTTATATTTAAATTATTCTAATTTTGCTGAATTCGTAAGACAAATTACAGAATTATGTTCAACCAATCCAACTCACAAAGTTTTATATAGGGTTTTAAAGTCAACATCTCTAGGACTTGTCTACCCTATTGTAACAGGGCAATTCATGAATAACAATGTCTATATATACACTTATATTAGTTTCTCACACACCAGGCATAATCTTATGCAGCTTATGACTTCCCTAAGCCAGCGGCTCCACTTCAGACAGTCCCTGCGCGGCGCCAGGAGCAGTCACAGGCTGGACTCCGAAAGGAAGTGAGGGTGTGCATGAGCCAGGGCAGCAACTCCTCGAAGCTGTTCTCTCCCATACCACGTACCATGGCGCCTAAAGCGCGCGCTGATACTGAACGCACCTGGTAGAGAAGAAATTTGTAAGCAATTAATCTAAACGAGAGTTTAATTCAGATTCAAAAATAACTTTGTCTTTTAGATATAAATTAAATACTTTATTACACACTAAAATAATTTTCTTGAAGTGAAAGTGATAATAGAATGAATACATTTAATATTTTACTCTTAAAATATTTTTTTTTTTCCAACTCTCTAGTAGGAAAAAAAAGACTAAAGGAAAACCTTATAGGACCTTAGAAAACACAGTACCTTTGATACTGCAAGAAAAGAAAGGATGTATGGAGAAGTTAATCATAATGGATCAAACAACAATGCCCGTTTGCTTAGGCATATAACATGATTATTTACGCTATTACGTTACTTTCACTATAAGCCGCCATTTTAAAATTTAAAACAAACAAATAAATGAGTAACCTCCGGCACAGGATCCAAGAGCGAGCTCTTCAATCCAGGTATAATACTGGGCAGGTAGGGGGTGAGGTCCTTCTGGTCGGTGAGCGAGTACATGTTGCCAATGATCTGCGCGGCCATCTTGCGCGTCTCCGTGCTGCGGTCCAGGAAGGCGCGCTCCCACCACACCGGCATGATGAGCGCCAGCGACGGCGCGTCTATGAAGTGCACGAACTTCGTGTCCAGCAGGGTTTGCAGGCACAGGGATGTTTTGTTGGACGGGTCTTGTAGCGCTTGCAGGAGTACTGGCACGATTGCTGTGAATATAATTAATTGGTTATTATATATAATAAATACTTCAAGTGTAATGTTTAATCTTCTTTATTTTGTGACTATTTTTTCTCAACTCAACCAACAATGTTCTTTCCTCCGTTTCAAAAGCCCGCCAACCTTTCCCGCCATTTTCTATCTCCTCTCCACGACGTTCCGAAATGACAGATAATAAATAGTTAAATTATGAATCATAAAATATAAACAATACATATTACTTACTAAATCTTACACAATTACTTTATGCAAGTATTTTATAACTTAACATAAATATTAATTAAATAATTAAAAAATATATAGTCCCGAGCAAGTATGATTTTAAAAGTTATATGGTATTTTATATCATAACTTATGCAACAATGTTTTTTCTTATGGACAGTTTGGATCTTTCATTTTCTTTTCTATACAAACAACAAACATCATTAGCTTATAATATTTTAAAGACAACCACATTGAAAATTAAAAGTTAAGAAAAATGTCGGTAAAAATTCTGATCCTACTTTAAGAATTACAATTGCACCTCTAATCAATAAAACTATATATTCATATGTATAAATTTCTAAATGGTTGTAACTAACTACTAATATAACACTAACAGCTAACAGTGTACTAATAGATTTACGAAAAAAAATTATAATTTTTTTTTTTTTTATGGATACCGGATGGCATCTTCAGTGAAAGCCGATCTTTAGTGAAAGATTCAATTTTGTTTAGCAGAACGGTTTGTTTGTTTTGTTAAATAAAATATAAATCCTTGACGATATATTAGACTGATTTTATAATTTTATAATAGATGCATCTTTACATTTGAATGAAATTGTATTAGACAAATGAATCGGTGAGTGCAGAAACAACATAAGTCAAAAAAAAATGCAAAAATTCGTATTCGATTTAAGCTATCTTAGAAAGGCAAGATGCGTGTTGCTTTTCTCCCTCCTGCAAAATTTTAAAATCCTGACTTACGTTGTTTCTGCACTCACCGTTTCAAATACAACAGGTATGGGGGCGACCTCGGTTAATCTTTAAAAACACAGTGATACTCAAGGAAAAGTCACTTAAAAAGCATAAAGCAAGGTAAAAGTATGTTCCCTGCATACTGTATACTGTAGCATTAGCTCTTTATTCTCTTTAACTGATCCGTTAACGATAAGGTTTGTAGCTATAAATAAATACACATAACCACGTACCCTGTATCTCGGGGTTGCGTATGACGGAGCCGATGACCTTGAGCGCCTCCGCGCCGGCCTCCTGCACGCGCATGTGCGAGTCGCTCAGCACCTCTATGAGCTTGGGCACGATGGAGGGCAAGCACGACGACAGCTGCTTGGGCGCGCAGTACGCCATCGCGCCCAGCAGCTCGATGGAACCTGCGAACATACAATATGCCATGGTATACTATACTATAGATAGATTATATTAAATCTCAATTAAATTAGAATATGTGATATTGTTATGTACAACTTATATTATTGTAAAGTATCTAGAAATTTAAGAAGAAACAAAAATCTTTTTTTTTTATTCTTTGAATTTAAATAACTTTTTAACTTAACTTATTTTGTTATCAAATTTAATCCAAAATATATACTTCATCGTAGTTACATATCAACGCAATGTCTACGAGAGTAAAGTGGAAACCGATGCATTTTCTTACAACGTTCTCTGACTACCTTGCTATACGAAGAAAAGCACAAAGCTTCACGTTAGTTGATTAAATATTCAAACGCGGCTGCATGAGGTACTTCATAGATAAATAGGTCGTAAGCCGGTAGGTCCTACGTCAATAGATCCTAGTTCCACATACCAGCCTTAGTCCTCCAATTATCATCCTGCAGAGCCTGCAGCAGCGACGGCAGCACCAGCTTGACTCCATGCGCGGACAGGCGACTCATGATGAGCTTGGCAGTCTCGTCGGCCGCCGTGCGCACGTACTGCGAGGAGTCCCCGAAGCACAGCAGCAGGTGCGGCAGTACGTGCACTATGTAGGGCTCGAATAGACGACCTAGCTTGCTGCAGAGCATCTCGAAACCGAATAGGGCGCCTGGTGGAACAAATGTATGTGTTAGATATATATAAGTTTTGTTTCTTTTTTTTTTAACTTCACGCTGTATCCCGCATATAGCGGGGTAGGCAGAGGGAACCAGAGAATCTAGTGTTAAGACATACCACTCTCTTCCAACATTTCCGTTCGCCACTTTCCGCCAAATTGAGGCATTGCGTGTTGAGTGGCGGCTTTGTCTTGTTATCAAACCCAAGAAATAAAAATACTAAATGTTACATTTCCTGGAGTGGGAATCGAACCCACAACCTGTCAGATTTTCAGTCGCACGCTTGTGCCTCTGCGCCACGACAGGTGTTATAAGTTTTGTAATCGATTTAAACATATATAATATATTTTTTTGACACATTTTTACTACATTTCTGTTGTTTTAGTTTTATTTGTTTGGTGTTGTAGTTTCTGTTTGTTTATAATGACAACAAATTATATGGCGATTTAGGAATCAAGTGCTTACTCAATTGACAAATAGTGATTATATTTTGCATATAAGAAAATCTAAAAATTAAAGAATTGAAACCGATGCCTTTAATGTATAAGCATTATGTAAAGCAAATTGCTATAAACACGTCATGTTAACACTTATTGCTTGTATTTAGAATACTTCTTGTCGCAAGGAAAAATATCTCATTAAAATATAAAAAATCAGAAACAAAAAAAATTAGTACATAATACAAGTACGTCTTTACTTTTATTTCTTTGATGATCTCAAAGTCTTAGATTGACTCGAAGAATCAACTGAATAAAGCTATATTGAATATTTTTATCAATTTCTTTGTTAATATGCAATACCTTCTCGATATTTGTAGTTTTTCTTTTCTTGAATAGCTTCAGTGAGCTTGCCCATCACGTCCAATTGTTTCAGTGATAGAATACCTAATCCCTTGATGATACCCGCAATACCGTAGGCAGCGCCCTGTAATTTACATTATACTAGATTCTTGATAATTTTTATAATGCAAATGGATATTTTAATTCAATAAATATATATTTCATATCTTTAAAAAAAGAATTGACATTACAAAGAGTTATATTATCACCAGAATCATGTTATCTTCACTTTTTTTTTATAGGAGGGACAGTTAATTTTCTTTGAATTTAATGAGTTATTTATAATAGTGCAAGCAAAGGTTGCGTTGTTTCTCCCCAAAATGAGGATGGATGATGAAAACAACTTCAATATAATAATACCCGCGACTAAAGATTGAATCCACAATCACTGCGTTTACACTTAAAGTCAAACACTTCCCCACTGAGACTCAATGGCCTCCATTGCAATGGACTACGATTGAAATAATTAAAAAGATAAAGCATAAAACTTACTTTACGATCGCCATATTTTTCAGCAGTTAGTAGTTGCTTGAGCAGTTTATTGACAATCGCGGGGATATCGTCCTCTAACGCGGGTGACGTCACCAGGTGAGGCAGACAGTTGCTTACTGCTTCTTGTACCTATATAAACATATAAATATCAAAAAGTCGTACAATAATGTGAATATATAAGTGATTCATAAGTAAAATTAAATATTTTTATTAAAAATATTTTTAAAAATTAATAAGAAATTGTAATATGTTCTTCGGTCTCCATGATTACTATACATATGCAAAAATAGTATTACCAATTAATTCCGCACCACGCGTGAATAGATTAAAATTGACTTGTTTCTAATGTATGTTTCTAATATATGTACATCTTTTAAAATATTAAAAAGAAATCAAATTTGTATTATTTATAGAGTGAAAAGTGAACAAAATTACTTAGCCAAAAAAAAACATATTACAGATAAAACATAAAATTCAATAACGCTCTAAGCCTTATGCATTATCACTTTAACCTAACAACCAAAAAAAAAAACAAATAAAACGTAAACCCAAATTAGCTTACTCAAAAATTATGTTTTTTTGTTTCTAAAATAGAAAATTATTAAACTTTTACCTGCTGACTAGGCGTATTAAGAGCAGCAACGAGTCTTAAAGCAATAGGTCGTACACGGGCGTCCCCGGGCGCAAGATGGCGCGCTAGTGACCCCACCAGTAACACCACGCACTGGCGCACTGCATCATATCCACCTGACTTGGGAGCTGTGTCCAAGAACTGCTCGAACACTGGGAGTTGACTGCTTAGTGTTTCCTGTGGAATATTGTAAGTCAAATATAACAAATACGCATTTTGTTTTTGACGATTTTGAAGATTAAAGGTTTTAGCAATACTTTATTTTTGTTTTTTTTTAGCTGTATGCAGTTTTTCGTACAACGAGGTAAGTAGAGAGAATTTGGTACAAGACATTTCAATTCTCGCTTTCCGTTTTTTTTAATTAAAAGTTGTCAGTGATATTGTATTCATTTGTTTAAAGTACTTCATTTTTTATGTATGAAGTGATGCGGAATGAGTATTAAATATATTTTTTTATCTTCATCATTCTTTATATAACATATATGTCTGAAATAATCACTGACAAAATTAAAGCAAAACTATATAGAAAAAAACAACTTATGATTTATACCGAATAATATTATCAGTAACTTTGAAAAAAGGCCAACCTTGGCACTGTAGAATTTGTGTTTATAGATAGTTAAATTATTAGAACTCATATTTATTTATATACCATACAAGTTCAGAGCACTATCATTCAAAATAAAAATATTCTTTATTCAAGTAGGCTATTATAAGCACTTTCGAATCGTCAATTTACAAAGGTGTCAGTCGTGTCATTCCTAACGGAAGCTACCAACGGCTCGGAAGGCAGTTCTGCTGAGGAGAGCCAAGAAACTCAACAGTTGCTCTTTTCAAAATAATTTTTTTACAATAAATATACAACTATGATGAGCCTCCCGTGTGAGCGTCAACAGCATTTAATTCCACACATTGATATTATTATAGTATTCTTGGACAGAATAATATACTTTTTCCAATAATACGTCTTTAATCTTAACTTTAAAT
Source organism: Philaethria dido (assembly GCA_033558755.1). NCBI lineage: Eukaryota > Metazoa > Arthropoda > Insecta > Lepidoptera > Nymphalidae > Philaethria > Philaethria dido. The sequence continues at coordinate 9,840 of JAKGSA010003157.1, forward strand.
TGTTTAAGTGGCAGATCTGTAATTTTATTATGCATGCGTATACTTTGTGACAAAAAAGATTTATTAACTTCTTTGAGACGAAAACTTGGTATAATTAGCTTATGTTTCCTTATTGTATTGATATCGTGCCTGTCACAGTTCTTTAAATAATAGTGGATATTTTAGCGTACAAATAAATGAATGAATTCGTTCGCATATACTACACGCATACCTTCCCGTGCAGATCGACGAGCGCCATGGCGGCCGCCAGCATGGCGTCGCGCACGGCGTCGTGGCGGTCCGCGAGCGCGCGCCGCACGTAGAAGGCCATGGCGGCGGGCACGGCGGCGGGCGCCACGCGCGGCGCCAGCGCCCGCAGCGCGCCCGCCACGCCGCGCCGCGCGCCCCACGCGTCCACCGCCGCCTGCTGCTCGTGCCCGAACTGGTCCAGCACCGCCGGGATCAGCTGACACGGGGAGTCCACCGAATTATATGTTACATTATATCAGGGTCTAACAACGAAAGTGGCAGAGTAGACTAAAAAATATATAGTATCCTTGCATTACTATATGTTTTTTGTAAATTAC
>JAKGSA010003158.1:0-10388 GCA_033558755.1 Philaethria dido
AACAGCTCGCCACAAGCTGCCCTGCGGGCTTATTATTATTATTATTATGGACTATTTATGAAAAAGGATATTAATAGAGCAGAATAACTATGTTAAAAAGTGAGAATAAAACGTGTTTCTAACGATAAGAATCTAAAATGAATGAATTCAATCTGTGGTTACCATTATCGCTTATAACTTTTAAGTAAGTTTTTAAAAGCTGTGCTAGCATAAGTTGTTTTTTAAATAATTTAATAGGAACTCAGATAACATGACTGTCTAAACCCCATCTAAATCCTCTTCAGAGTGAATATGATTATTTTATTATGAACAATAGATACGTGCGTGAAAGAGAAAAAGATATCTAACAAGAATATTTTTTTTGAATTAAATATGGAAGATCGGCAACGTAAGGGCGATAAAAGTACTTGGTTTGCGGTTAAATGCCGTCTTTTGAGGGCCGTGGCGTGTATCGGTGGGTATCAGGTTACCTTCCCGGCGCTGGGCAGTTAGTATGGTGGTCCACTGTCAGTGAGGCTAGCTTATGCTATGTTGAAATATAAACTATAACTTAGTTATGTGAGGGATATTCGTTGTATATGTACAATATCATTATTTTAAATATTAATATTTAAATCGATATCTGTTATATTCTCCACGTGTGTATGTATTTATTTTTATAATTAATCCATTAGAGAACACGACTGATTGTAAACACCATTGCTTGTAGGGTTGATCTCCACTTAAAGAAATGATTGTGCTTACAAAAGGACAAAACGCGGCGTAGTGCTCTGTCAGTGCTCCACTCTACACGCATTGTCTTGAATTCGGGCGAGAAGTGGCGATCGGAGTGTACAGGGTATCATAAGGTAAAGAAAGATTTAAATTTATCTAGATAAAAAAAATATTTTTTTCAATTTTTCTCTAAAGCAATATGAGCTAATAAGTTTTTGAAGTAGTACACACCAAGGCTTAAATATCGTTCAGGAGGCGTAAAATTAATGTTAGTGTTAAGTTACTCGAGCCCACCGACCGACCAGCGACAAGCGTGCACACCACACTACTTCAACCGTCACCCGACAGACGGACTTGTTCAGTACGTGGAAATATTCATATTAAAAATATTATACATTTATCATTTACACATAAAAAAATATTTATCTATTTTTTTTTAACTTCACGCTGTATCCCGCATATAGCAGGGTAGGCAGAGGGAACCAGAGAATCTAGTGCTAAGGCACTCCATTCTCTTTCAACAATTCCGTTCCCCACTTTCCGCCGAATTGAGGCATTGCGTATTGAGTGGCGGAACTCAACGCCGCGCTTTGCCTTGTTACCAAACCCAAGAAATGAAAAAACTAAATTTTACATTTCCTGGAGTGGGAATCGAACGCACAACCTGTCGCGTTTACAGTCGCACGCTTGTGCCTCTGCGCCACGACAAATTTATGTACAATATTTTTGTAATATATTTTAAATTAATTGTGGGGTGTTATGGTACAATAGCTACTAATTATGTGTTATAGAAATAAATAATAATAAATTCTTTTGTATGTAGCCAATAATTAAATTAATAATTAAATTAAATTAGAGGCATCTAAATTTAAACGTGATGATTGTCGGTTCAAGTCTATTTGAGGGATTTTATTTAAATTATTCTCATTTCTACGCTCATGTCACCATTAACTCCAGACATTAAATTCTTTAAATTCATTAACGCCTGTCGTGGCGTAGAGGCACAAGCGTACTACTGCAAACGCGACCAATTGTGGGTTCGATTCCCATTCCAGGAAATGTTAGTATTTTCATTTCCTGGGTTTGGTAACAAGGCAAAGCGCGGCGTTGAGTTCCGCCACTCAGCACGTAACGCCACAATTCGGCGGAAAGTGGGGAACGGAATTGCTGTAAGAGAACGGAGTGTCTTAACACCAGGTTCTCAGGTTCCCTCTGCCTGTCCTGCTATATGCGGGATACAGCGTGAAGTTAAAAAAAAACTTCAAATTCTAATCAACGCTACAAACAATCTTGCAATAAATACTTGTCATCAAACAAACAACAACTTGAAAGCTTAGCTTAGTAAGTCCAACAGGTGAAGAGAAAGTGCGATAGAACACTGCAATAGTAATGTAGGGCTATAAAATGAGAGGCGATGTTTAAAGTACGGGTGTTGGAAGTACTGTTTTTGCTTAATTACTGCTTAGTACTTAGTATATATTCAAGCTATGTCGGGTTTCTAATGAACAGTTTCTATTATTGCTTTTGAATTAACAGCAAGATATGAATGCCTTACTTACTTATAATTATGATTTTATAACTGTATTTAGATGTAATAAATAAAAATACAATACAATACAATACAAATATTCTTTATTGCACACAAATAAACAAATAACATAGAAGTAGTAATAGCGTACAATAAGGCGGCCTTATCGCTTTAAGCGATCTCTTCCAGGCAACCTTTGGATATTGGATTTGTATAAAGTAGTGGTAGGCGGTGCACTAATCAGGAATTGTTAATTGTTAATCATAATAGATTATTGTCATATCTATATAAATATGGGAAGGAAAAACTTTGGATCCATTTTTACGAAAATTACGCGGACGGAGGAGCACGAAACTCAATGCACAATGATTATATTTTCTAAAAATAATGCATATAGATATATTAAATTAATAAAATAAATATTACACACTGTACCATGATTTGACATACATGTTTATATATAGTGACATATACGTCATTAACGCATTTACGGGGACACTAGTTGTTATAATCTTTCGAAATTTTTATGTGAGAAATTTTTGTGCTTTCGAAATGTGTTTTAAATAGGGATAACACCGATATATCACAACGTAACTAAAAACGGTTTTGGCTCTTATATCATATCATATCGATATCTAAATTATCATATCCCATATCAAACAACTACACACAAAACGTAACGACAACTCGATGATGAGATATGAAAACTAAATTGTAACGAAAACTAAATTATAACGAAAACTATCGCAACACAAACTCGATATCTAAAAAAGAATGTGATATCGGATATGAAAACTTCATATCCGATATGTAACCGTTACAGCTAAAAAACGAAAATGTCCCATGTCTAGTTTAAAAGTAACAAATAACGATCAACAACTTGAAGATAACAAATAGCCATCGCAGCCCAGTGAGACAGCGTCTGACTGTAAACACGACTGATTATGGGTTTGGTTCCTACTCAGAATAATGATTATATTAAAATTATTGAGAGGTGTCAAGGGACACTCGAATGGAACGAAGTTCCACGCACACGTCGCATGGCTTACAACTATAGCCAAAAGTGTCGTTACAACTTTTGGTCTTATTTTTTTCATTATTACAACATTGTTCCAATTAAGCGCGGCATTAAATTCCATTCAACACGAAATATCACGATTTTGGGAACTATAAGGAGTGTCGCAACACTAACTTCCCTTTGACTTTTCTACTACACTGGATAAAACTTGAAACTGTAAGTAAAAGTAAGTAAACAAAATCCAATATTAACTCCGTTATTTCACTACCGGTGGGACAGCTTTATTTCGCTGCCCGCAATTAGCACTAACTGTCACACTCTGTAACGAGTAAGATTTATCAGTCGGAACAAATACACCGACGCCTCGACCGATTGTGTTTTATAATTATATTATTGACAGTAAGGCGAACCAACAAGGATTGAATTACATGAAATGTTGTACTTTATTACAAAGTAAAAGTTAAAATCCATAATAAATTGTATATTTGTCAAAGAAAATGTACCGGGATTCGCCAGTACAACGTGTGGCTTCTTTTCTCATTTCCGTTCCCCATTTTTCGTGGAATTGAGGCATTGCCCGCTTAGTGGCGGAACTCAACGCCGCGCTTCGCCTTGTTAATGCACTCAAAAATATATATTTATAATTAAGAAACTCGCTTTTTATTTACCTTAAGCAATTATAAGGTATAATATTTTTTTACATAACCAATTAAACCTTTTTTACTTACTCGAGCACCTGTCAGACGTATATGAGTGATAATCACGATTTTATAAGGTAATATCATGTTTAAGTCCATCTTTGCGCAGTGGGACAGTATGTGACTGTGAACACGATTGGATATGGGTTTGATTCCTGCTCGTGGAAATGGTTACATTTTTTATTTCACAGCAGAGAGAATCTAGTGCCACACCATTTCCTTCGCTGTTTTGCACCTAAATTTGGCATTTTACGTGAGTGGCTTTCGTGAACCCAACGCCGCGCTTTCTTTGATTTGTATGGGAAAATGGAAATTACTTAAATGTAATAATTCTCCCAAGTGGGAATCGAATCCGAAGCCAATCATGTTTATCAGTCAGATGCCCCACTGCGCCACGATGGCTTCATATATATAAGCTAATTATCATATTAAAATAAATCGTCAATATCGGTTCTCCCACTAAACAGTTATTGTAGGTAACACGCATAAAAAATAAAATAACGCCTGTCGTGGCGCAGAACAAGTTGGGCACAAGCGTGCGATTATAAACACGACAGGTTGTGGGTTCGATTCCCACTCCATGAAATGTTAGTATTTTCATTTCTTGGGTTTAGTAACAAGGCAAAGCGCGGCGTTGAGTTCCACCACTCAACACGCAATGTCTCCATTTGGCGGGAAGCGGGGAACGGAATTGTTGTAAGAGAACGGAGTGTCTTAACACTAGGTTCTCAGGTTCCCTCTGCCTATCCTGCTGCTATATGCAAAATACAGCGTAAAGTTAAAAAAAAACAGACTAACTAAAAACCTCCTCCTTTTTTGAAATCGGTTAAAAATAATTGAAGTTGACACACAAAATATTTTATTATTTTGCGTGTAATAAGTAAAACACAAAAAGTGCAGAATACATTGCCAGCTTGCTCACAAGCGGGGCATGTAATTGTTGATGTCAATATGATGTATGACGCGGGGGCTCTCTTAATAACTCACTGAGTAATCTGTCCGGTTTCACATATATGACGATGACGCGTTAACAACGCGTTGCCTAGTAACGTATTTTTCACTTTATATAAACATGCATTTGAAACCATGGTAGTGTATGTAACATATTTTTTTATTAATTAAACATTATTATTATTTTTTTTTTTTGCATTATTTTTAAAAAAGATTATCATTGCGCACTCTTTCTCTATATAAACTATATGTGTGCCAAGTTTCATGCTCCTCCGTCCGCGTATTATTCGTTAAAAATGGTACAAAGCTTTTGCTTCACACATCGTTACGTTCATGTCCGAGTCCATTGTTACGCAGTGGGACAAGAGTAAACGTGATTGGTTATGGATTCGATTCCCCACCGGAATCTTTTACTTCTCCGTTCTGGTAAGTAGTAGCGTAGAGTTTTACCATTCAACGCATAATCTTTCGAATTCAGGTAGAAAGTGGAGAACGGAGTGTCTTGACTCTAGACTTTGTCTCTCTCTGTCTCTCTTCTAGGAAGTTAATAAAATCATAACGGTCTGTCCATTCTAATTAAGAAAGACAACTTCTTATTGGCAATCTTACAAGCCTAACGAGATCTTTATCAGAAGTTATGTTGAATGTGATGAATGTCGCAAGAGAGTGTTTGTATCACTGTATTTGTATGTACGTTCACTTTATATGCACTTTCATGATGCCTAATATATACAACTTTATTTGTGGTTTGAGTGGCGGAACTTAACGCTGTGTTTTGTCTTACTTAAATGATAATAATTAAAGTGTAATTATTTCCCCGAGTCAGCATCGAACCCACGAACAATCGCCTATACAGTCAAACGTTGTACTGTGCCACGACGTCTTCACGTATGTATTCAATATTTTGTATCCAATATTTAATATCCAGGACTCAATTTTAAGTTATTAATATCAAATGATTATTAAAAAATTGCAACGGCTTATGTTTCTCGAGTGTCGAGTACCTACACTCAACCACCTGGGTTAATGTATGAGTTTCACGCTTTATCCCTAGAGTCACTTAAAAAATAATTTAGACTGTCATGGAATACTATATTTTTTTGGTGGTAGGAGGTTCGTCCTCCGTCTGGCTCGCGACCACTATCATGTCAAAGACGAACCGCCAAATATCTTATGATGTGTTCCGGTTCGATGGCATGTAAGCCAGGTTTTCCCCTCTCCCACCTATCCTTTCCCCAAAAAGTGGTGGTTCCGATAGCGGACTACTACATTGTCCTCCCCTTCCATCTATATCCTCTAGGTTGGCAACGCATACAACATCTCTGGTGTTGTAGAGGTTCATGGGCGAAGGTAACCACTTACCATCAGGTGGTCCTTCTGCTCGTTTGCCATCCTTTATCCATAAAAAAAAAAAAAAAAATACTATATTCGAATAAAGATTTTTTTATGATTTTTTATTAACATTTAAATTGCAGTTTCATGATGTTTCCCGCACAGCAGGGTAGTTAAAGAGAGCGTAGTGTTAATACTTAATCTATCAGTGACTTAGTTAGCTTTTTATATGTAAAAATAAGCAAGCAGAGTCGCAGGCGCAGTTATAATCGCTCAGTGTTCGTGGGCGAAGCTCGTATCTTGATGGAACCGTTTATGTAAATGTAATGGACACTTTGTACCGCACTCGTTCTGATACTGGATTGATAAATTACCGTTCTCTGACTATACTATGTAAATCAATATATGTTATCTTTATCATTTTATTAATACTAACCTTTGTTTGTCCGTTGCTTGTAGATTATTTTGATTGAATAAAGAAATCGTATCATAAATCTAAAATCTATACCGCCTGTCGTGGCACAGAGGCACAAGCGTGCGACTGTAAACGCGACAGGTTGTGGGTTTAATTCCCACTCCAGGAAATGTTAGTATTTTCATTTCTTGGGTTTGGTAACAAGACAAAGCGCGGCGTTTAGTTCCGTCACTCAACACACAATGCCTCAATTTGGCGGAAAGTGTGGAACGGAATTGTTGTAAGATGCGATTGCGGGTTCTAAAAATATAAAATAATATTTATTATTTTCATTACCTTGCTTTGCTAACAAGGCAAAGCGCGGCGTTGAGTTCCGCCACTCAGCACGAAATATCGCAATTCGGTGGCAACGGAAATGTTAAAAAAAACGGAGTGTGTTAAAACTAGGTTCTATGGTTCCCTCTGCTTATCCTGCTATAGGGAGGATACAGCGTGAAGCAAAAAAAAAACTTTATTGTGTGTATCGCTGTTTCAATTCAAAAGTACCACAAACGAAGATTACTCTTTTTTTATAGTAGAACTAAAAAAACTATACCATGAATTTGAAAGAAATGGTTGCGTTACTTGTGTGCCTTAAAATTGATAATGAATATACATTTTAAATATAAAATATAAGGGATTACGGTTGTACTTTTTAAATATAAATGTCTTCATTTTTTTTATTTGAAGTAGCGTTTCAGTAAATATATCTAGCAAATAAATAGATGTATAAAAAATGAAAAGAGGTAACATTTTTCTTAATGCTTAATATTGGATTAATTTTAAGCGAAAAGGCCGTCTTGGTGCAGTGGGACAGTGTTGGACTTTAAAGTCGGTTGTGGGTTCGATTATATTTAAATTATTTTCATTCCTCCGCTCTAGTGAGACATCGAGCGGCTTTAAATTCTGCCACTAACGCGCAATGTCTGGAATTTGAACAGAAAGTGGAAAACGGAGTGTATTGACTCTAGATTCCCTCATACAACCTTGGTATGTGGAATAAAGCATTAAGGTTTTTTATTAACAAATTACAACAAGTGCATAACAATAGTACAACAGAAGTCAGTATGTGCATAAAGCCAATATCGGAAGTGGCAAGTAACGAGGCGTGGGAGCGATTTTACTTTTATATTTTCTCAGTACAGCTTTACCGCAAAAAGCTCCGAGCAGGTTAGTTTAAGAGGTCTGGTGAGACATGCGCGCGCGCCGCCAGTACTGGCGCGACCTCGGGCAGTGCACCACGTCGATATGCTAACCTAAAAACACCACCAAAACCGTTACAGTTTAAAATCGTGAGTGATTCTACACAGTGATCTTAGTGTAGTGTTTACACAGTGATAAAGTGAAGTGTAAAGCGAATATAGTGATACATCACTACCCGCAACGGAACGGGTTGAACGCCCCGAGTTATGCGAATTACTCCGGTAATTATTTATTAAGCTTTTATACTTGCAGTTAGCGAGCTTTGGAATAGTTCCTCGAACTAACGTTTTTCTATCAACAAGTGGATTCTGTTTTCCTTTTGATAGGACTTATAATTTTTCTTATATTTTTAACTAAGTTCATCAAACCGTATGATATCTATTTATATTGACGTTTGTCAATAGTTTTTACTGATACTGGAGTGATCAGTGACGCCGCCGCTTGATTTATGTTGATTATATCTTAAATTATATATCGAAATACATTACTTAAGATCAAGTAAAATCTGAAAAGAACGTGAATAGCATGGAAAGCTTCGCCGTTCGATGTATAAGGAATAGACGAATTAAATTTAAAATTTAGAAAAAAGAAATATTTTAATAGTAAAATCATTAAAGATAGGTATATATATAGTATTTTTTTCTTATATGTTTATATTTAATTACTTATTAACAACGAAAAATAATTAATTTAATTAAAAAACGTTAAAAAAGCTCAACAAATCCAAAGAAATGTAAGCCTTACAAGCAATATATGCTATAAAAATCTTAATATAATGCTAGTAATCGAACCCACACATGTCTGTCTGGTCACAGATGACTGAGCCACTGGCCACTAGTTGACAAAAACCCGTCGCGTCACTCAGCGTCGTCGTCTGTCGGGTCAATACTACTCAAGGTTGCCTTCTTATTTGATCTTGGCTTTCGACTATTTTTACCTGCTTTTTTAATATTATTTTTTTTATTTTTTATACGTTTTTTTTATATTTATTTATATTTTATAATAATTTGAATAGATAATGATTTCGTAATAGATTATTGTCGATGTTCTGTGATTTTTACATTAGAGGCTTGGTATATTTTATAATTTAACAAGTTACTTCTGTAAATGTAATATTTTGGTAATAATTATTATTAGAAATATACATATTTTAAAGTTACCATTTAAAATAGTTTTAGATACCGTTTTTGTATATTAAGAGGAATTCGAACCTATCGTTCTTTGAGTGCCTCATGGTGTGTCAAGAATTATACATATTAACTAAAGTACGAAACTAGCCAACTTGAAAAATAGGAGATTCTCAATTTGACTGTATTTTTTATGAGTGAACTAATTTTGATGATTCTTTTTTTATAGGATAGCTAGTGGTTCTAATATGGTCTCACTTTCGATTCTATCTATCTCTTTGTGGTAAATTCTACTATAGTTCATATACCTTAGAGGATATAAAGTTTTTGTAAGTGCATTCCCTAGAAATGACATCGTTACTTGCACTGTATCTACTGACTACATATAGAAAGCTATTTCATAAAATATAACAAAAAGTTATATTTTATATCAGCTTCTTGCTTCTTGCATAGAAGGTTAGACAGAGGGTATGAAGTGTTCTCTCTGCTTACATTGCTATGCGATAAAGTGTAAAAGTGTTGATATACAAGGTAATTAAAAAGCTTCATAAAAGTTTCAATACACTTAGTCAATTAGAATTTACCTGAAAATATATATATTTTTTAATGGAACTAAAAGTTGAAATATACTTGGTGTAAAAGCACTTAAATGATAATAGCTAAGATTTTAACAAGAAAGTAACTGACTACGGACTTACGGACATAAAATATTTTTTTTTTAGCTTCAAGCTGTATCCCGTATACGGCAGAGGGAACCTAACCTAGTGTTATGATACTCCGTTCTCTTTCAATTATTCCGTTCCTCACTTTCGGCCAATTTGAGGCATTGCGTGCCAAGTGGCGGAACACAACGCCGCGTTTTTCCTTGTTACCAAACCCAGGAGATGAAAATAATAATTTTACATTTCCTGGAGTGGGAATTGAACCCTCAACCTGTCGAGTTTACAGGCGCCACGGCAGACGTAAAATATATTAAAAACTAAAGATATTATAATAACTCAATCACTATTCGTTAGATCTTAAGAAAAAATTAAATGGGAGCACGTTTAAAGCATTGGCTATCATATAAAAAAAGAAAAATGAAAATGTTTTCTTCACCCAGTAAAAAGTTATGCGGTTACACACATAAAAAAATCTGTCATATTGGAGAACCCTTCTGTTTTATAAGTCGGTGAAAAAAAGCAACTTTCGAGTTTCTTGCTGAATCTTCTCAGCAGTACTGTTTTCCTTTCTTGCTTTATATTTATTCGATAATTCAAAAAATACGCATGAAAAGTTTATTTAAATTTAATTTTCAATATTGAACTGAAGCTTCACTTTTTTTTTTATTGATAACGGACGGCAAACGAGCAGAAGGACCACC
>JAKGSA010003160.1:0-10374 GCA_033558755.1 Philaethria dido
CCTTCTGCATATCAATGACATGTTGGTGGACTCTAACATTCACTGCTATGCAGATGATAGCACGGTGGACGCTGTATACTCCGGCCGCGCAGGTCTTTCTCGGGAAAACGTTGACGAGTGCCGAAAAAAACTTGTGTCTTCTGTTGAGGCATCCCTCGGGAATGTCTCTTCATGGGCTGAAAGGAACCTTGTTCAATTCAACCCCTTGAAGACACAAGTTTGCGCGTTGACCACCAAGAAAACCCCATTTGTCGTATCACCAGTTTTCAAGAACACTCTTCTTAAAGCCGCGCCCAGTATCAGCTTATTGGGCCTTAGCGTTTCGAGTGAGTGCCAGTATCGTGATTCCAGATGGGAAAGCAAGGCCAAGTTGGCCTCGAAGAAACTGGGTGTCATCGCCAGAGCGAGACAGTACTTCACGCCAAAACACCGGTTGGCCCTGTATAGGGCTCAGGTTCGGCCTCATATGGAGTACTGTTCTCACCTCTGGGCTGGTGCACCCCAGTATCAGCTTGAACCATTTAATCGCATACAACGCAGAGCCATTCGAATCGTTGGGGACCCGGTAATCTGTGCAGGGCTTGACACTTTGGCGTTGCGTAGAGACGTGTCCTCGTTGTGCGTTCTCTATCGCATATATAACGGGGAGTGTTCTGGGGAACTGTTTGACCTGATTCCTGCCGCAGGATTTTCAAACCGCACAGTACGCCACAAACTTAAATACCATCCACACCACCTGGATGCGTGGCACTCCAGTACTGTGCGGTTTCGAAGGAATTTCCTTCCACGTGCCACTCAACTGTGGAATTGCCTACCTGCGGCAGTTTTTCCAGGTCGATACGAAATGGGTACCTTCAAAAAGCGCGCCTACTCCCACCTCAAAGGCCGGCAACGCACCTGTAGCTCCTCTGGTGTTACACGGGGCCGTGGGCGGCGGGGATCACTTACCAGCAGGTGACCCGTACGCTTGTTTGCCTTGTCCTTATCCATAAAAAAAAAAAAAAAAAATATTGCCCAAGTGGGAATCGAACCTATAACCCACCGCGTTCACAGTCAGACAGTCCCACTGCGTTACTATCTTGACGTATTTCTAAATAGAACATCATTATGAAGTAAGGGTGCTCCCATTCTGCCACTCAAAATAAATGACTCATACACGCATGTTATTTTATGTAATCAAATAGGTAAGCCGTCCTTTACACACAAATATGTTTAAGTAAAATTATCCATAATAAACGCCTGTCGTGGCGAAGAGGCGCAAGCATGAGACTTTAAACGCGAAAGGTTGTGGGTTTGATTCCCAGTCCAGGAAATGTAAAAGTTTAATATTTTCATTTCCTGGATTTGGTAATAAGGTAAAGCGTAACGTTGAGTTCCGCCACTCAGCACGCAATGCCTCAATTTGGCGGAAAGTGAGGTACAGAGTGTCTTAACACTAGGTTCCCTCTGCCTACCCTGCTATATGCGGGATACAACGTGAAGCTAAAAAAAAATATAGTAAGAGATACGAGTATAATAACTATTTCATGCAACTATTGACATTTTATCTACAATTTATGCATAAAACAATATTTAACTTATAATTAACTGAATAATAAGTGGAAAGCAAAATTAAGTCTATCACGAAATATATTTTGAAATTCATGCTTCCATACACTAATTTGCTGAAGAGTAGAATAAACAGATAGCAAACTATAAACGAAATGAAAAACGATCGTTTTCGTGATTTAATGGACGTATCTAATTGACTCGCAATGGTTATAGGTTAAATTCTCGCTTAATTTTTTTTTTTTTTTAATATTTTTTTTACTCCATGTAGTAGGGTTAACATAGAGAACTAAGTATCAAGACACTCTATTCTCCTATATCAACACTGTAGTCGTTGAGAGTCACAGAACTCAACGCAAATCCCTTGTTATAGAGCCGGATTATTAATATAATTTAAATACAATCATTGCCACGAGTGGGAATCAAACCCACAATCACTTGCGTTTACAGTAAGATACGTCCCGCTGCGCTACGATGGCTTTAAAAAAACAATTTGCTTATATTTCAGAGGTATTTTTTTTTGGTCAGCTCAGGTCATGAAAAGCGCATCATTAGGTTCTGCCACCAAACATACTATACCTAAATTGGATAATGACACTAAGTTATTTCTGCGTATCCTGCGAAATATAGAATATCCGAAAAGGCTAAAAAACAGGTTAATAAATTATAATGAAACTAAAAACACTTAACACGCAATGACTCGATTCGGGCAGAGAGCAGCCAACGGAGTGACTTAACACTACGTTGTCTCTAAATGCTGTGCGAGCTATAGCCTAAATGCTGCTGCGTTTTTATTACATACATACATAGCTTCACGCTGTATCTCGCATATAGCAGGGTAGGCAGAGGAAACTTGTGTTAAGACACTCCGTTCCCCACTTTCCGCCGAATTGAAGCATTGCGTGCTGAGTGGCGGAACTCAACGTGGCGCTTTGCCTTGTCATCAAGCCCAGGATATGAAAAAAATCCATTTTCTGGAGTGGGAATCGAACCCATAACCCATCGCATTTACAGTCGCACGCTTGTACCTCTGCGCCACGACAGGCGTTTTATTTATTACCATTTTTTTCTATATATACAACTTCCAGCAAGCCAATAAGGACACGATTTTGTATAATAATACACGTATTACTAAACTTAAAACTCACGCAACAGTGTAAAAAGTGATGAACGCATTGTTATATCACGACAGGTGTAGGGATTAAATAAACAGGGGATGATTTTTTGTCCGTCGCAAATATACTAAGTCGACATTGTAGTCACAATATTAAGTAAATAAGCTTAAATTGTATTGAGGTCTGTTATATTAGGGTTTTTCTTGTTTTTTACTGATTTCAAAAAAGACGGAAGTTGAATTTGAAGTATGCAATGTCCCAATTCAGCGGAAAGTGGGCAACAGAAATATTAATAGAATGGAATGTATTAACACTAGGTTCTCAAGTTCCCTCTGCCTACCCTGCTATGTATGGGATACAGCGCGAAACTAAAAATATGGCCAACTTACATAAAATCTTTATAAATTATAGCTTATGTGTTATTTTGATGTATGAGCTATATTACTGTTAAGTTCAGTAGCTTTTGTGTGATAGAGTAACAAACTACCCATTGCGATTGCTTATACTTGCCATGGTTATGAGTTCGAATTTTACGTGGTGAAAATTATAATAGATTCAGTTAATTTACATGAAACAGATATTAGTTTATATAACCGATTTCACAAAAGGAGGAAGTTATCAATTTGACTGCATTTTTTATGTTATCGCAAAACTTTTTACTGACTGAACTAATTTTAATTTATAAGATATATAAACAAAAAAATCACGTGCCTTTTTCATTGCGAATTCTATTAGCATAGCTCTGCTTACCCTACGAAGAAATCACATTTCTACTGCATTCATATTTCTTTCATTGTCCTGCTAATATATTCGTATAACAGCGTCACATCGCATGCAGACAGAATAACGTTAACTTTGTTACAGGCGTAATACTTTCTCAAATTAATTTCCTTCTTTATCTTCACTTTGTCCATCATTTTATCTACAGGCAAAATAAAATGCTTTAAGTAATGCAACGGAGTGTCTTAACACTAGTTTCTCAGGTTCTCTCTGCCTATCTTGCTATATACGGGTTACAGTACGAAGCTATATAAATCAACAGAACAAAATTTGCATAACCATAATGAATTTATATTAAGAAATATTAAAGATGCCCTATACAGTACAAAGTCGCTTAACTTGCTCGCTAATAAACTTACAATCTTCCAGTATCGATCAGCGCTTGTCAGGTTTCTGAATGTGGTTCGTTAGACGCCAGCACTCGCGTAACATACTATATTTGATTAGGACAGGTGTAGGTGGCTTATTTAGCTGTGTATGGGTGTGTAAAAAACCTATTCAGGATTTCTTGTTATTGCGCTGAAGCTCTGAGGCACTGTATAAGTGCTTTTAACTTCACACGTATCTCTCAATTTACTGGTGTGTTCAAAGTGAAATTAGTTTCGTTCTATTAATACATATGTAATATAAGTAACATAATTTTTATATATAGTAAAAACCATAAGATTTATTGAATTTTACTTTCTGATTTTCTTTTAGTCAAATAAAATAGTATGAAGAAGTTAAAACATAATCATGGATCCGGCAAACGATATGTAAAGTATAACAATGCTCCCAAAGAAGTGAGTATTCCACCAAAATTGGACTCGATTGATGAAGACGATCAGGGTTTTGGAGGATGGTTTCAGGTAATGAATGTTTATAATATTTTGATATAACATAATTTTGCTTTTGCGGCCATCGAGGGGCAGTGCAACAGCGAACATGGGTTCGATTCCCCCTCGGGGAAATAATAATATTTAACTCCGCTTAGATAAAACAAAGCACGGCGTTGAGTTCCGCCACTTAACAAGGCATCTCTCGAACTTGGGTGGAAAATGGAGAACTGACTGTCTTGGCACAAGGTTTTCTTGGACTACCCTTGCTATACAAGATAAAAATGCGTCAAGCTAAAAAAAAAAATTTTAAGTTGAGACAATTAACTTTTAAAATTGAACTTTTAGATAAATGTATAAGGCACTTAATTTAATTTTTGATAAAGATCCTGTGGATATGGACAAGAAACGTTTTAAGCGTTCTTATTGTTTTATATTTTAGACCAAAGTCAAGTTAAGCAATTTTGATATAAAATAATCCTAAAGTAAACACATATTTTTATAACAGCCAAATAAATATTTCTATAAGCCAAATGATTTCAGCAATATTAACTTCTACATAAGAGTTTGCTTCTTCATGTTAAATATATTTTGTTTGTCCCTATTTAGTACTATTTAAAATGAAAACACTGTTGTTTCCTGTGATTGTTTTTCACATACAAAAACTGTGTTTTCGCTGCTCAGCAAGTAGCCAGCGTTTGGCATTCGTCCAGTAAAAAAAAACTTGATAGAGATCAAGTTAGAATTGACAAGCAAATAGTAGAGTACTGTAAAATTTGCTGCAACTACTCGCATTCAAGCAAACTTCAATAAAATTTTCACTGTTTATAAAGCTTTCAGCTTGATTTTGTTTTTGATTTTTCACTTAAGTGAGTTTCTAGTGAAAGTTTATTTAAAGTATTTGGCTTGGACTTTATTATTGGTATATAACTATTTTAAATAAACATTGGGGTTTTTAAATCATGGCATATAGAAGATATGTATATTAAGAAAGGCAAAATAACTTTAGGCAAAGACCGCTGGGTATTTCAACATTCAGTCGTGGAACCGAACAAATGAAGACGTCTCTTAGTAAAACAAATTAAAATAAATAAAATATTAACAAGAAAAATAAAAACTAACTTGAAATAAAAGCAATACTATTACGAATAGCTCAAAAAGTACGCGTCAGATTCTAAATAAAATTCTAAATGTTGGTCCTAATCCCATGAGAAGCACTAGTGACACTGTGAAGATTCACTTTAGTAAAAATCTATGTAATTCATAAAAGATACAGTCGAATTGACGACCTCTTCTCTTTTTAAGCCTTTAAAACGACAATATGATAATCTATTTTACAAATACATATATTTATAACGCCTGGTCGTGACGCAGAGGTACAAGCGTGCCACTGTAAAATCGACAGGTTGTGGGTTCGATTCCCACCCAGTAAATTGAATTTTTACATTTCCTGGGTTTAGTAACTAGGCAAAGCGCGGTGATGAGTTCCGCCACTCAGCACGCAATGCCTCACCCGGCGGAAAAGTGAAGAACGAATGTCTTAACAGTAAGCCCTTCTGCCTACCCTCCCCTGCTATATGCAGGGATACAGCGTGTAGCTATGTATGTATTACATATATCTACGACTAAATACTATTTATCAGTTACTAAACTAATGAATTTCATACTTCGTTTCAGATCTGAACAAGGCATGGAAAACATGAAACTATTTGTCATAGCCAACTCCATTGTTTTGCTAACTACTTTATCTTTTTCCTCATATGCAAAACTTTATTTTGCATGATATCAGATGCACTGTATGGGGCAGATTTTATGTTCTTTAAGACGTAAAATTTTGCAAAAATTGCATATCTCTCATATTATAAAACTAATTTAGCCACTATTAAATCTTAAAGTTTAATCTTATACTGCTTAGTGTAATCTAAATTGAATTTAAAAGTGATTTCAAATATATCAGCGCGCCAGTGCTAAGAGAGCGTGATGAAGCTCTTTATTATCTTGGCATTTATTAAAAGAACGGATTGTGTTTCACGAAATCCATTTACTATTTCCATCTCTGCTGGCAAAATATATATGAAAAATATCTTTATTTTACTTTTTGTATGAGTTTTAATATTACTATTATTATTGATTTTTTTTTTTGTAAGTAAATAGTAAAATATTATTAAAATTGCATTTTTCTTAAGATATGTTAGCGTTTGTATTTCGCTTGTTATTTTCTTTAGGTGTTGTTGTATGGTACTCTTTGAATGTATGGAAGATGATTGGTGATTACTTCAATAATGAATCTCAAGAAAATTCGTATTTAATGAAAGGAGGCAAATGGAGGAATATTTGAGGAATTATGAATAAGTAAATTTTTAAAAATTACTTATAATTTAAATGGATATATAATTTGCTAATATTGTATTTTAAATAAAATAAAACATATGTAAGTATTAGTCTAATTTTTTTCCTTAATTATTTTTTTTAATAATTAGTAAGTAATTTCTATGTAGCAAACAAAGTCACTCATTAGATTAATTAATACGTAAAGGGACAGCTCTTTATAATCCTTTATGAACATTATGTGATAAGAGTTTTACTGAAGCTTCTTAGTATAGCGGAATTTATATGGATAGGACTGCAAAGTTAATATTTTTATTTATAAATGTAATAATCCATTAAAATTACCTGCCTCTTAATTAACGCCTGTCATGGCGCAGAGGCACAAGCGTGCGACTGAAACGCGATATAGGTTGTGGGTTCGATTCCCATTCCAGGAAATGGAATTTATCATTTCCCTGGGTTTTGGTAACAAGGCAATAGCGCGGTGTTGAGTTCCGCCACTCAGCACGCAATGCCTCAATCTGGCGGAAAGTGGGGAACGGAGTGCGAACACCTTGTAAGTTCCCTCTGCCTACCCTGCTAAATGCGGGATACAGCGTGAAGCTATGTATGTATGTATGCATTAAAATTACCTTAAATGAAATGTATTTGAATAGGCTGTTTTTACAAATATTTTTATACTCATTGTTTTAATCTTGAATTTTTTATGGCAATATGCTATTGCTTATTACTATATATAAAACTATAACGAGCTCATTGGACATTTCTCCGCTATTATCACACATATTAAATGAAACTATTTAACCTATCAATCTGCGCATTTATTTATTCTTGGTAAATAATATTGCATATATTGCAGTCTGAAATGCTATTTTTGAAAAACCCTTTAAATTGATTAAAAATAGCATCATTTAATATATACAACTCTTGCATTATTGGGTTCCCTTAGTAGGGAACTTTTAACATTTCCCATTAAATGTTAAAAGAGAGAGTGTCTTAACACTAAGTTCTCCGTTTCGTTACGAATTCCCTTTCTACCCTGTTGTGCGGTGATACAGCGTAAAGCCAAAAAATATATATTGGGTGACTGAGAGACAATAGCTAGAAGGAAAGGAAAGTAGAAAGCTAAAATTTAGCGTGTAGGTTTGATTTGGTTCTATAATCCGTAGAGGTGCATTGACAGGTAATTCCCCGAAATACTGGAGGTAGTAAGAAAAACCATATGTCATTGCTTCTTTAGTTCACCCAACATAGTCACGGGCTAAAACTGGTACCTTAATAAAGTACTGAAATGGAATTTCATTATTTCTTGGATGCATTAAAACCTTTTCTGAAATTCTAAGCATTGCGTATTATGAAGCTTTAAATTCTAAATATTAGATTAAAATGTTCGTGGAGTAAATTGAAATTTTCATTATTTATATTGTTATAATGGACTGCGTCTATTTTAATAATAGGGACTATATTTTATGTAGTATAATAGCTCCAGTTATACTGTAATAATTAACATACATACATACATACATAGCTTCACACGTTGTATAGCAGGGTAGACAAAGGAACCTTAATGTTAAGACACACTTCCTTTCCCCCACTTTCGCCGAATAGAGGCATTTCGTGCTGAGTGGCGGAACTCAACGCCGCGCTTTGCCTTTGGTGGTAAAATTTTAATAATTAGGATTAAGCTAAATTTAAATGGGACATCAGAATCACTTGTTATCATAAAAAAAAATTAAAAATAGTTCACGCAGCAAAATGTTATGCGGTAACACACAACAAAAATAACCGAATTGAGAACTTCTTGAAGTCGGTGAAAAACGTGATACGTTCATATTCATTTAACGCCATGAAGAGTTTATATAACATTAAAATACTCCGTTACGTTTTTTGCTGTTTAGGTTTCGGAACTCAACGCCGCACTATGTTTTATCAGAAGTATGAAAATAATTCATATATACTCGTATGTGAAAGAGCGTATTTAAATTTATTTTATTATATAATAATAATATAATCTTATAGATTAACTTCAAGGATTTTGAGAGCGTGTCTGTGAATAATTAATAATGAAAGTTCAAAATATTTTGGTCGATAGTCGTATAATAACCTAATAAGGAAATGCGTAGAAATTGTAGCAATACTATAATTGTTTTAATTGTTGATTTATGTGATGGTTAATCTTACGCTTACCTAGCTAGCTAGCGACCTACCTAAGCTTATTACAAATATATTACATATCATTTACAAAGGGATGAAGTAATTATTATTATAAAAATGCTTTATAAAATATATAATGAATAGCTTTTGACTGTGGCTTCCCTAAACGTCTTGATAGAAACTAAAATTTTATAAATTGAACATTGTAGAGTTTATGTTATTTGTATGTAAAGTTTCATTCAAATATATGTACTTTTTGGGTAAAAGAGCAACAAGCATCTATTATCACGAACTTTCGCTTTTGTAATATGAATAGAACTAAACTAGCTATTTTTGATAATAAATTAATACAATTAAGTTAATAATCGTAAATAATTATTTCGTAGACGGACTAAAAAACGTAAGATTCCGTTTTGCCTTTACCTGTAATAATTTTGAAAAATCTTCTAGATACAATTCGTAGATAACAGGCAAAGCGCGGCGTTGAGTTCTGCCACTTTAAAGTTGAAAGTGGGAAACATAAGTCTTAAGAGAACGGAGTGTATTAGCACTAGGTTCTCAGGTTCCCTCTGCTTATCCTGCTATATGCGGGATACAACGTGAAGCTATAAAAAAGATTTTGTAGAGTAGCAGCACTTCTTAGTGCTACCTAATACACTCTGATATTAAATTCCATGACGAACCTACATGTAAACTTTAAGCTTTCTACGGTCAGTAGTTTCAGTTACGCGTTGTCTGTCAGTCAGTCACTTAGTAATATAACCGTTTTATGTGTGCATACATGGATGGTGTATTATATAGCCATGCGTTCTTATTGAGCTATGTTGATATTCTTATATTCTTTTTCTTAATTTTTTATTTTTCTTAGCTTCACACTGTGTCCCGCACATAACAGGGTAAGCAGAGAAAACCAGAGAACCTAGTGTTAAGACACTCCGTTGTCTATTGAAATTTCTGTTACCTATTTTGCACCGAATTGAGGCAATGCGTACTGAGGTGGCGGTACTCAACGTTTTGCCTTGTTACCAGAACTAGCAAATGAAAATGTTAAATATTAATTATTATAAATTATAAATATTTAATATTTTCATTATTTGGAGTGGGGATCGAACCCACAACCTGTCGCGTTTACAGTCGCGCGTTTACAGTCGCACTCTTGTGCCTCTGCGCCACGCCACAATTCTTCCACCTAGTCGAAAATCTTATGTGTATTACAATTTATTTTTGAATAAGAACACGTGACTTAGCGGTCAGAACGCTTAGACGATTTCCAAGAGGCACAGGTTTGAGTCCCACTGCGTTCAATTTTTATATGTTTTCTAAATTTTTTTTTTTTTTACATCTAATAACTGTCCATAATTAACATTTATTGACTTACACAGAATCGAACCCACAACATGTTAATCATCAACATAAACAACATGTAATTATAAAGTAAGCTTCAGAAGGCAGTAGCTGCGGCTTAGCAATCGATACGCAAAGGTTGCTTCCTGGCGTACAGCCAAATGCATTTGCAAAGTTTACGACCGTGTTACGATTTATTTAAGTAATAGCTATCTAATTACACAGATTACGGGAGGACTAGCTGAGTGCATCTACTAATTTGTTGGAGCTTGTTTGTTTAAAATGTATAT
>JAKGSA010003161.1:0-10359 GCA_033558755.1 Philaethria dido
TACAAGTAGATGTCAGGTGGCGGGGCCGGGCCGGTCACGATTCTTTGACCGATGTCTGCTTAAAACGCAAGTTCTATTACTACTAACAACAGTCAAAATTAAGCCTTACTCCCTTTTAATACATTTCGTTTTCATTTACAACTAATTATAGAAATTACTCTCACTGTTACATAAAATTGCCAAGGGAAATAGCAATCTATGCTTTATGAATTAAAGTCGATTTTAGAATGGGTTATTGGTGAATTGGAAGACAACGCGTTAGTTAATGCTCTGTCTATGATCGTAATAAGTAGATGGTGTGTTGAAAAATTATCGGTGCGATCGGAGGTGCCTCTTGGACGCGTAATTTTTTTGCCTATTTATATTAGGTTTTAAATTGTAGATGTAAAATTCTAGATAGGATATTATTATTATTTAAAAAAATACACTTTTGTTATTTGATGTCGTTGTTATTTAGGACTTCATTTTACTATTCATGTTTCAAGTTTTTGCCAGATAAATATATTTACTTACTTAACTTCACGCTTATCCCTAGCGGGGTAGTCAGAGAGAACGGAGCGTCAAACGCTTCGGTCCCTGCATACCTCTTGCGCCTCGTCCACAGTCATTAACCTCTTCACGCATGCCCTCCAGGGAGTCCTCATGCTTTTTACGTGACCTTCCTCCAGTATCATTGATACTGTTCTCAAAAGTCAACCGAGGTCTCCCCCTGCCTCTTTTACCGCTCACCTTTGCTTCATATATCTTTCTCATCATTCTTTCATCACTCATCCTCTCGACGTGCCCAAATTACCTGAGCACGTTCTTCACGTTCCAGATAAATATTTTCAGTAAAATTAAAAAGTTGTTTTAACTTTTATGAAAGGAATATAAAATCTCTTTATTTGTAGCAAACATCTAAATGATTAATTCTGATATAAATAATAGTGATAGAAAAAAACTAAAACTTCTTTGTTAGTGTATATGCATCTATTATTATAGAATAGTAATTATAACACAAAAGGCATTTAAAAATATAGTAAACCTAAACATAATGTTCTTAAATTATTATTACATGCTCATATATACAGAGATTTTGTTTGGTGGTAGGAGGTTCGTCCTCCGTCTGGCTCGCGACCACTATCATGTCAAAGACGAACCGCCAAATATCTTATGATGTTCAGTTCGATGGCATGTAAGAAGCCAGGTTTTCCCTTTCCCACCATCCTTTCCCAAAATGTGGTGTTGGTTCGATAGCGGACTATTATTATCCTCCCTTTCCATCTGGCCAGCATCCTCTAGGTTTCGGCAGCGCATCTAGTACATCTCTTGTGTTGTAGATGTTCATAGGCGAAGGCAGCCCCACTTACCATCAGGCGGTCCTTCTGCTCGTTTGCCATCCGGTATCCATAAAAAAGAAGATGATGACAATGTCGTGATAACCTTATGATTGTCCGTCTTTTTAAGACGCTTTGTATCTGTTACCATAGTTTTAGTTATACTTAATTTAAATAGTAATCCTAATTTATTCAGGACATTGAGGCACAGTGGGACAATGTAGCAGGCTGGCTTCCCTGCTGCTGACTGAACTGCCTGCTACTCATCATATATAACGTTTCGACTTCAGTAGGGCAAGCACAAGAACTTGCGACAAAGTATTCATAACGTTATCGAAAGCATTTTGTATAGGAAAACTTTAGTTCCTCTTACGCACGGTAGGGACGCTTTTCAATTCTCATACAAATTCTTTCCATAACGGTACAAATTCTTTGTCGCGAGTTTTCGTGCTTGCCCTACAGGTGGAAAACGGTGAAAGGAGTGTCTTAACACTATTTTTTAGTTTTTCTCTGCCTATCCTGCTAACCTCGAAGAATAAATTTATTAATTTATTATTTTCTGTTCCATTACCCTATATATCATTGTAAACTAGATATAGTGACCCGCTGCGAAGTAATAAGAGTTTACAGCGAACGAGTCCACATCAAAATGTCATCAATGTTTTTGGTAAATTGTAACGCGGAGAATATTATTAGTCTCTTATATTAATAGAAATAATTATATTAATAGTTAGTGTTCTAAAGGAATTTAGGTTAAAAGACCTACCTATTATTAAATACAATAATGTCAATCATTTCAATTTTTTTAACTTCACGCTGTATCCCGCATATAGCAGGGTAGGCAGAGGGAACCAGAGAACCTAGTGTTAAGACACTCCATTCTCTTTCAATAATTCCGTTCCCCACTTTCCGCTGAATTGAGGCATTGCATGTTGAGTGGCGGAACTCAACGCCGCACTCTGCCTTTTTACCAAACCCAAGAAATGAAAATACTAAATTTTACATTTCCTGGAGTGGGAATTGAACCCACATCCTGTCGCGTTTACAGTCGCACGCTTGTGCCTCTGCGCCACGACAGGCGTATTTTAAGTTTAATTTCCGTAACTTGTTATAATTTTCGTAAAAATTTAACGACCTGGTTAAATAAGTCAAGTTAAAATAGATTATATAAAAAATGTGCCTGTCGTGGCGCAGAGGCACAAGCGTAGAGGATGTAAACGCGACAGGTTGTGGGTTTAATTCATACTCCAGGAATGAAGATATTTAAATGTTATTTAGTATTTTCATTTCCTGGGTAACAAGGCAAAGCGCGGCGTTATGTTCCGCCACTCAGCACGCAATGCCTCAATCCGGCGGAAAGTGGGGAACGGAATTGTTGAAAGAGAACGGAGTGTCTTAACACTAGGTTCTCAGGTTCTCTCTGTCTACCCTGCTATATGAGAGATACAGCGTGAAGCAAAAAATATATATAATTACAATTTCTTTCTTATATCAAGACATTTTTGAAAAAAAAGGAAAATATATTAATTTTTATATAACGTTTCCGAAAAAGCTCTTGAAAGCTGTTGGATCTTTCTTAACTTGCCTTTATAAATGACGAAAAACATTGTGGCAATTCTATGGAGTGCCAAAAAATGGAACGATATTAATAAGAAAAAAAAAGAAAAGTTTTCATTATAAGAATTTATTAAAGTTCAATATTTATTGATTGCATTAGTCCATCGCATTATTTAGACGTCCAATCAATTACTTAGACATTTCATATATCAGACTCAAAATACTTGAAAGCAAATTATTTAATTAAATTTCAGCTTTCACCTTGCAACTTGATAAGCTTATTTCATGTCACCAATAAGATTTTAGCATTTTCTTAGAACGTTTATTATTTTTCATCTATTTTTAATACTAAACGTACTTTTCACTTTGCAACTCGATAAGCCTATATGGATTTAATATCAGCGATAATATTTTAGCTTTTTATTAGAACATTTTTTTTAATAGATACTATATGTACTTTGTCATTACTTTTCTTGAAGCAATAATAATATTTTAAGATTTTTCTTTATCTTAAATTGAGCTTTTTGTTCATTATAATTTACATTCTTCGATCACATCTTATACAAAACAAGTACGATACTGAGTGACTGACAGACAACGTGACGGCGAAATTACTGTCCACAAAAAGTTTAAATCTGGCATGTAGGTTCCTTAGGGAGTGTAAGGGAGCACTAAGAGAGGATTTCTCGAAATTTCTACGAAAACGAGGAAAAACGAAATTTTAGGTTTTATAGTCCATGCAATCGAAGTCGCGGGTATATCGTTAGTTAAATTCATAAATACATTTATTGCATTGACTATTATTACTAAATAATCTAAAATATTTATTAACAAGACAGATTCTTATTCACAATAAATAAATTCTAGATAGTTAAAATATACCTATATAAATATACCTATTGATTACACGCCTGTCGTGGCGCAGAGTGTCGCGGCGTTGAGTTCCGCCACTCAGCACGCAATGCCTCAATCTGGCGGAAAGTAGGGAACGGATTTGTTGTAAGAGAACGAAGTGTCTTAACACTAGGTTCTCAGGTTCCCTCTGCCTACCCCGCTATATGCGGGTTACAGCGTGAAGTTAAAAAATAAAAAATAAAATATTGATTACACAAAAAGTTTCTAATCAAGTTCTCATAAGTATATTGTAATAGTTAATTTATTATATTAGAAGTGAAGTGACAGATTCAACTTAAATAAATAAAGATTCTATGTTACGACAAGTGATAAATGATGATATGTATAATTTTTTATTTGTTCATTGAATTGTGTAACACGTTGATACCAATGATAAGTTGTAAAGGTTACGGAGTGGAATTAAAAATTGTATGTCTATGTACTAGATATTCATCGTTATATATTTTTACTAAATGTCAAAAGTCTATGTATTTCGTCCTCCGACTGGCGCGCGACCACTATCATGTCAAAGACGAATCGCCAAATATCTAATGATGTGTTCCGGTTCGATGGCATGTAAGCCAGATTTTTTCCCTTTCCCACCCATCCTTTCCCCAAAATGTGGTGGTTCTGATAGTGGACTACTACATTGTCCCCCCTTCCATCAGTATCCTCTAGGTTGGCAACGCATCTACAACATCTCTGGTGTTGTAGATGTCTAAGGGCGAAGGTAACCACTTACCATCAGGTGGTCCTTCTGCTCGTTTGCCGTCCGTTATCAATAAAAAAAAAAAAAAAAAAAATTATAATGAACTCTTTGATTTTCACGGTTATACATACATACATACATACATAGCTTCACGCTGTATCCCGCATATAGCAGGGTAGGCAGAGGGAACCTAGTGTTAAGACACTCCGTTCCCCACTTTCATTATTATTACACATAAATCTATTTTTATGGACATTAAATGAAACTATTTTTTCTACCTATCTATCTATTTTAACAGGTAGAGCACTATCTACCTGTGACCACGGACTACTGTAAAGTGCTCGAAACGTCGGATTTCGAAAATTGTATTTCCGAGTACTAAAATATACACGATTAATCCGGTTAAAATAGTTTCATCTTGTCTATGTATTATTCTGAGCTATTTTGCTGTAAAATTTCATTTAGATCTGTGGAGTAGTGTGGAAACTTGAAAATTTGCAAACCTTTTTTTACATGTACTTTTATAGAGTGAACCTATAGATAAGTTATTCAGTTCTTTATTTGCAACCAAATTATGAATAATGGATGAATAATGGACATCTTCCTTCAACTGGGAATTGACTCTACACCATTCATATAGTCAAATATATTTCAACTAAGCCACGATGGCGTTAGATAATTATGTTTAATCGGACAGAAAAGGAGAATAGGAAGTTAGTTCTTTAAAACATTAGCCGGTAAGGACCATTGCTGTTTTTTTTCTTTAGGTGTATTTAAATTTAACATTTGCGTAGTTTTACACAAAGATAGCATCAACGATTTACATTATGAAACTCTATTTACAATCCATATGCATCAAGCACGTATGGTTTAAAGTATTGATATTAAAATTACCTACAAATTGTATATCACGTCACGTATTCTTTAACCAACTCTCGTAATGATCAAGCTATGTTTGTCGTTACAAATCACAGGTTACAGCCAATCTTCATATAATTTTCTTGTTCAAACTCACATTTCAAATGTCCAGCAAACGAATTGGTAACATACTACCAAGGTATTCCTTACTCATTTTAAACATGTAACGAAATTTTGACTTTATGTTTATGACAATATGGATCATTTTGTTGTACATGATTTATTTTTAGTGAATAAACTTGTGGTGCTCGTTGGTTGGTCACGTATTTCTCGCCTTGTCGAACTATTAGATTGGGACGTTTTCTCAAATGACCTTTGATTGATGGTTGGTGTCGACTCCGGGTGAATAAGGTTTTAATGCCATCTAGTGCGCCGTAAACATGTTTATATATCATCAAATGTACTCGTATGTAAATTTTGATTTCAATTTACATATAGATATAAGTATAATTAATCAGACATTTTTTTTTGTGACACAAAATGCGGTTAGTATTTACGTCTTAAAAACAGTTTGTATTAATAGATGTTTAGCAGAATAGGCAGAAGAACCTAGTGTCAAGAATGTTCTCCACATTCCGCCCAAATTGGAGACATAGAATGTTAAGTGGCGGAGCTTAACGCCGCCTTTTGTTATACTAGAGCGGGAATGAAAATAATGTAAATATATTAATTTCTTCGAATGCATATTGAATTTATTACCTTCGTATTTATAGTTAGATGCTACACCGCTGCGTCACGAAGTATTATTTGATTTTTTTAATTCAATCATATGCTTTTTAATATGATTATTAACATAAGTAAGAATCCGTAAATATATAATTTAGTCAAAATATCCCAATTACAAACGCAAACAAATATGAGTATTAAAAATTAATATAACAGTATATTTTTAAAATTTTCAATTAAAACGTATAAATATTCCAGCAGAGGTGTGAAAAAATAACACCTCGCCCGAATTTATTCTTTCTTAAAGAAAGAACGAAAAAGATATACTATAAACTCAGTTGCATACAACACAAAGAATTTCAATAAATCTATATTACGTTTCCATGAATTTAATAACGCCTGTCGTGGCACAAGCGTGTGACTGTAAACGTGACAGGTTGTGGGTTCGATTCCCACTCCAGGAAATGTAAAATTTAGTATTTTAATTTTTTGGTTTTGGTAACAAGGCAAAGCGCGGCATTGAGTTCCGCCACTCAACACGCAAAGCCTCAATTCGGCGGAAAGTGGGGAACGGAATTGTTGAAAGAGAATGGAGTGTCTTAACACTAGGTTCTCCGGTTCCCTCTACCTACCCCGCTACATGCGGGATACAGCGTGAAGTAAAAGAAAAAATGAATTTAATAAAAAATAAAAATAAAATACAAATAACATCACAATACTAGGCATTAAATTATTCAAATTGTATATCAAAATCCATGTCACACTTGTCTTACAGAGAGCTGTGGGTTTCATCTGTCAAAAATAGTAAAATTTCGTCTCAGCACGATATATTCAAATTTACTATGTGTCATTCGCTATCAAGTGACGGCTGACATCTTCATGACTGGTTCACTTAGTACCAAAACATCATAATTGCCTAATATAATTAATTTGATATTAAACTTTATAACTTGTACAAAGAGTACGTTTTGCATTGATACCAATTATGTGTGATAGGACAAAGGAATTCGTCGAGTGACTATCCGTCTTACGTTTCATAAAGACCGCTAGCCTGCCATTTTAATATTGCAGTTAAGTTAAACCTTATCCAAAAGCTTTAAAAGCTTATTTTGAATAGCGTAAAAGCTCAATATTTTGCGTATCGGGGGGTCCAAAGGTTTACAAAGTGACGGCGTCAGAACGCTCGCAGGCGGTCAAGTGTGGTGACTCCCTGTTAGTGTGTTTGTGCGTCTGTGACAAGATAAAATTGCTTTAACTATTGTTGATAGATGAAGTTTAACTTTCTAAGCGTATCATATAAAATAACTTGATTACTTATCTAACCATAATGGTAGATGCCTGCTTTGTTTAGTATAGTTTTGGTTACGCCTGTTTGGACGTAATCAGGGATATTTATATCTATAAGTAAAAAGAAAATTATGTTAGTGAAATTCTAAGTGTATATACTTTTTGTATGTACCGGAATCCTATGTCGTACTTTGTATTTCTTTATGTAACGCCTCATTCATTACGACAGATTCAAAAACCATAAAAATCAGAATCAATCAAACTGAAAAATATATATATTATTGTATTTGTTCATTGTAGTATAAAAAACTGTATTCAGTTTTGAAGCTTCATTTAGTTAAAAGTTAAAAACTGTTATTTTTCAAAAAAGATACACGAAACAGTATGCAAGATATTATTATATCAATTTTTAATAAAAAAACATATTGTGATTTATTTTTACGTTATGTTAGTTTCTACTGGAATTTTAAGTCAGCAGTGGTAATTCTTAATTTTTAAATTATTTACTTTACCTTTTTTTTGCTATAAATATCTTCGCTTTATGTGCAATAAGTAGACTAATCTATTTTTAGCTTCTACTAAGTCCTTACTTTACGCACGGACAAGTCTATGGAATTGCGTGTCAATACTGCGTTTTATGTAAGTAAAAATAAGATAAGAAAATAACTTAAATATAAACAATCCCACGAGCAAGAATCGAATTCACTATTATCGTGTTCTATAAGACAGCACTTAACTGTGCCATGACGGTGCTAATGAATATTAATGTAATGTAAGCATTTGCCTGTCGTGGCGCAGAGGCACAAGTGTGCGACTGTAAAGCGACAGGTTGTGGATTCGATTCCCACTTCAAAAAATAAAGTATTTTCATTTTCTGGGTTTGGTACCAAGGCAAAGCGCGGCGTTAAGTTCTGCCACTCAACACGCAATGCCTCAATCTGGCGGAAAGTGGGAAACGGATTTGTTGAAAGAGAACGGAGTGTCTTAACACTAGGTTCTCAGGTTCCCTCTGTCTACCCTGCTATATGGGGGATACAGCGTGAAGTAAGTATTTTATTTAATATTTGTTTGTATTTCTATTACGTTTCTATGCTTTCTCTAAGTCTCAACCAATTTCACTCAGTACGTGATCACACGTAGCCCTAAATGGCGCGGTTACCCAACATTTGACATTCGCTGAAATTACCCGTTCGAATCCATGCCGGTGTTTTTCTCACACGATCTGAGGCAAATAAGTGGGTGATGGAATAGCCATATTGTTACCAATTGTGGTCTAACGCGTGGTACAAAGATGGACGAAATGAAATTTTTTAGAATATTTTTTATATTATTTCTTACTTATACATAATGAAAAAAAAAATCATCTATATCAGTATTATTTGTAATATTGTACTGTATTTGATTTAATTTAGGGATTGTATCTAGCTTAAATGGACAGCTGTATGTTTCACATAGACTTCATAATAACTGAGTACTTTAAGCATTCTTGTAATTAGATTTTTAGAGTAAAATTAGGTAATGAGGGGACTTCTCATCAAATTATCTAGAAAAAGAGACTAAAAATGTATTATTCAAGTTACACAATAATGACTTTCATAACATCGTGGTATATGTCAATTTCCCCCCGTGGTTTATTGTTAGGCGCTTTATAAAGCGCCTCCTTTGTAACATTCCTGTGGAGATTGGCTCATAGCGAGCGTAATCGCAGGATTGTTTCACGATTTAGATTCCTAGTATGCAGTAGTACATTATTTTGAAAATTGACCATCATTGACGCCTAGTTGCTGATTTGGAAGTATCCAAGAACGCACAGAACTAGAAAAATTATAATATATAGGTAATAGGTATTCTACTTATATTGTAAATATAAAAGTTTGTAAGAGTGGATGGATGATGCTTGTTAATTTTTCACAAAATAAAATACTGCCCGGACCTAAATGAAACTCCACAATAATGTAGCGTATAAATATTAATAATAATATAAGAGAACGTATGTCGTGGCGCAGAGGTACAAGCGTGCGACTGTAAACGCGACAGTTTGTGGGTTCAATTCCCACTCCAGAAAATGTAAAATTTAGTATTTTCATTTTTTGGGTTTGGTAACAAGGCAAAGCGCGGCGTTGAGTTCCGCCACTTAACACGCAATGCCTCAATTCGTCGGAAAGTGGGGAACGGAATTGTTGAAAGAGAATGGAGTGTCTTAACACTAGGTTCTCTGGTTCCCTCTGCCTACCCTACTATATACGGGTTACAGCGTGAAGTTAAAAAAAATAAATAATAATATTATAGTGAATGTATTGTTTAAAAACTTGACTGTATTGAAAGCAAAATAACTAAGGTAATATAAAATAACTACGTATGTTATTTTAGTATATATAAATACATACTTGTACATGTGCATATTAAATTTTTCTTATGAATTTTCTAGATACCCTTTTACAGTAGCGTTGACTCTACGAAATTGATTCTGTGACAATATTATACGGTTCCCAAACTTTACGCATATATTTTAGGTGTATAAAATAACCCTGTATAAGATCCAGTCCAGTCTATCAAAGGTACCATTGTCAGCAATAAATATTTGTAAAGCATTGAATTAGGAAAAAAAAAGCCCCGCTTTTTCTTTAGTTTCTTGCGCCGGTTCTTCTCAGGTCTGAGGCATTAAATTTAGTGAACTGGTGGTAAATTATTTGACGTTCAAAAAATGAAGCATGTAACTTCTTATTTTGAACTAAATTATTTGACTTTGACTTTGATCTAATTATCTAGACGCCGAAAGTATATTTATCCATATCACTGAACAGCCTAAAAATAAATAAGGAAATCCTTGAAAAAGTTGTATTTATATATATATATATATATATATATATATGCCCAATACATCCTGATATTATCGTGAACAAGTTGCCAATAGACAAAGCAACAAATACGTTTTTTTTTAAATAATATAGATTAATATATAATATAGACATGATTTATTCATCATTTCAAGTTATTCTTACACGAATATAT
>JAKGSA010003162.1:0-10348 GCA_033558755.1 Philaethria dido
GGAGGTTCGGCCTCCGTCTGGCTCGCGACCACTATCATGTCAAAGACGAACCGCCAAATAATTTATGATGTGTTCCGGTTCGATGGCATGTAAGCCAGGTTTTCCCCTTTCCCACCCATTCTTTCCCAAAAATGTGGTGGTTCCGATAGCGGACTACCACATTATCCTCCCCTTCCGTCTCTATCCTCTAGGTTGGCAACGCATCTACAACATCTCTGGTGGTGTAGATGTTCATGGGCGAAGGTATCCACTTACCATCAGGTGGTCCTTCTGCTCGTTTGCCATCCGTTATCCATAAAAAAAAAAAAAAATTCATGATAAATTAGTAAATAATGACCATAAAAAAGATTACACATAAATTGCCTAATCAACTTCACAACTTTTCAGATAACGCTTTATGAAAGTTTCAAGCGAAGTCCGTAATATGTATTTAATATTAATTTTTAGTACGGTATGGAAACTTTGATGGAATCTTACATCGTTTTTCGTATAATTTTGTGGTAAATTTGATTTTTTTTTAACTTCACGCTGTATCCCGCATATAGCAGGTAGGCAGTAGGCAGAGGGAACCAGAGAACCTAGTGTTAAGACACTTTATTCTCTTTCAACAATTCCGTTCCCCACTTTCCGCCGAATTGAGGCATTGCGTGTTGAGTGGCGGAACTCAACGCCGCGCTTTTGCCTTATTACCAAACCCAAGAAATGAAAATACTAAATTTTACATTTCCTGGAGTGGGGATCGAACCCACAACCTGTCGCATTTACAGTCGCACGCTTGTGCCTCTGCGTGTCTGCGTGTCTGTGCCACGACAGGCGTTAATTAAAATTTGATTAATATAGTAATAAAAAACCAAAGATTAGATAGTTATATTTCGTAGTTAAACTGATTACAAGTCAAATGGTGTATCAATGCTTATACAATACAACTCGCTAATGTTCTCAGTATGGCGATCGTTCAAAAAGAATCCACGACCGAAATATGGTCGAGGAATATCTTGCAGATAAACGCTAGACAGTGACTACTTCCGGTATAATTATTCTTAATTAGTCTATGTTAACAATTATTAAGATTATTGAATTATTAAATACAAAAAGAATACTCAATATTAAATCTAAATTAATTATTTCCTAAATTATTTACATAAATAATAATTCCGTGGTAAAAATGATGATACATAATGATAAAATGATGATAAAAATGATGATGATATAATGATTAATCAAACTGATATCTTATTTCATTGCAAAGTAAACCATTAATAGCTTAGAACTTTTCATCACTACAATTAGATATTGTGAATGTGACGAACTCTTGTGAATGTGCTTTTTTTAAAGGTAGTGAGAGAACCTTAGTGTCAAGACACTCCGCAGTTTTCCTCCCGAATTGGACTTTGCTTGTGAAGTGGTGGAATTCAACGCCGCGATTTGCCTTACCAGAGCGGAGAAATGAAAATAATTTAACTATAATCATTAATGCCTGTCGTGGCGCGGAGGCACAAGCGTGCGACTGTACATGCGACAGGTTGTGGGTGCGATTCCCACTCCAGGAAATGGATTTTTTCATTTCCTGGGCTTGGTAACAAGACCAAGCGCGGCGTTAAGTTCCGCCACTCAGCACGCAATGCCTCAATTCGGTGGAAAGCGGGGAACGGAGTGTCTTAACACTAGGTTCCCTCTGCCTACCTTACTATATGCGGGATACAGTGTGAAGCTATGTATGTATGTATAATCTTTGCCCAGAATTGGAATCAAATCTACCACCAATCGCGTTTAGTGTCAGTCACTGCCCCACTGAAAAGTGATAGCCTCATAATTTTTTAAGTACCTTACAAATTTATGTTAATTGACTTGTTGGGCACAAAACATTTTATTGGGGTAGGTAGGGGTAAAACCGAAAGCTATTATTGTAAATGGGTTATTGATGTTGTACTTTTCACGAGTTACAAAGCTTTGTGAAAGACTGATTTTAAAAGATTGTAAGTGATTTGAATACTTTAGTAGGTATATTAAAATTTTTGATTGTGATTCATTCATGCTCTTTGCATTATTGAATCACAATCAATTGAATTAAATGGTGTATATTTTATTATATACCTTGACTCTACATTAGCCAAAAGTACTCGTTAAAATCCAAGCAAGTCTTAATAAAAAAATAGTAATTTTTATAATAGAGATAATAGAGATTCCATATGATTTACATATGACGCAGTATTTAGCCTATAGAACTCATATGAAAGAAACAATCTTTTAACCTTTTTGAAAACTATTTAATTTCTTAGCTACTGATCATACTATTATCATTCTGAAAGTAGCCTTGGCTATCGTGGTGCAATAGGGCGGTATCAAAATGTATACATAAATGTATTCCCATATGTATCATCATATGGAACCAACTTGACTTTTTATCCAAAATTAAGTATTTTCGATTTCTTCGCTCTAGTGATACACAGCGCATCGTTGAGTTCTGTCACTTAGCACACAATATTTCGAATGTAGGTAAAAAATAAAGGACAATGTCTTGAAATTAGTTTGTCTCTGTCTATCGTGCTTGAAAATGCAAATGCAGGAAAAAGCGTAAAGCTTCTATCTGAAAGTAAACATGAGTCTTAATTTTATGATATCAAGTAAAACGTAAATATATATATATATATATATATATATACGAGTATATATACATCTATATAAAACTACTTCACTCACTAAGTGACTGAAAGACAACGTACACCTGAAACAAATGAATATAGAAAGCTGAATTTTGGTACGTAGTTCCTTGGGGAGTGTAAGTGAGCATTAAGAAAGATTTTCTCAAAATCCTACGGTTACAAGATACCTTATATAGTCGAAACTATGGATAGAAAGTAATAATAGTATAGTGATGGTTTCTACTAATATGCTGGTGAAAACCATACATATAAAAAAAATATTGAAATCGATAATCTTTTTTAGCTATATATATATGCCATGATTTAAAAAAATATAGACATTTCCAAATCCAATTAGACCTGGGTCTAATTAAACTTCATTGGGTTTGTCCACGTTTTATTCTAAAAGAAGAAAATACCTCTTACCTAAAATTGTAATAAATTTCTTATACTATGTTTCATTTCGTTGTACGTTTTTTCCTTGAAATAATTGTTATGATATAATGGGTACAATATTGCTATATAAAGCTTCCTCCAGGACTTTCATTGAATAAATGGCGCTTCTAGCTAAAGTCCCCATATTTATACGTTTTAGCGAAACGTGTGCAGCGGAGTGGGTAATGGGTACACAAGCAATCTTATTATTGCAAAAAACTCAAAGGAATAAAGGGAATGTGGGGAAAAATGGGATAGATTTTTATGTATGCAATATATTCATTCAAATGCAATGATTTAAATATATATCATTTTATTACTTTTACTACTATTTATGGTATTTATTACTTAAAACATGATTTTTTAAATACCCATAGTTATTACGTATAAAGTTTTTAAATGATCATTTGAAATGCAGCGTATTAAAAAAATAACAAAAACCTTTTACTAATATGCGAAAATGTCTTAGAAATTATATTATATAAGGAACTATTTATAATTATGAAACAATATTATTTTTATTTCTTAATTTTTGTAAAACCGCCAGTCTAGACGGAATATTTCGATTTTTGACACTGTTATATGAGAAAAAAGGTCCTTATTTAAATATATTTAAATAAAAACGAATACTTGTACTCCAATTACAAATAGTTAAGCAGTCAAAAATAAATATTGACTGGAGAATTCCAATATTAAGTAAAATGTTCAACAAGTGGGTATAATTTCCAGTCTAAAAAAAACTTAAAATTGTTAGACCGGTTTGGTCAAACCTCCTCTTCTTCCTCTGTGAAGCTAATCAAGGAAACTGGACACACAACGCTTGACGTTTCAACGTTATGTAGTTAAGGTGAATGTTACTTAGTCGTAAATTTATATCTGAGATAATTTTATATGTACGAGTATGTAAAAATGTATTAGAAATAAAAACATATTTAATATCCAAAGGTTGCCTGGAAGAGATCGCTTTAAGCGATAAGGCCGCCTTATTGTACGCTATTACTACTTCTATGTTATTTGTTTATTTGTGTGCAATAAAGAATATTTGTATTTGTATTTGTAATAAAGAAAATAAAAATGTAAATATTTTTAATATTTATGGATACTTGTCTATCTTGGGTTTAACACCCACCAACAGACTGCCGACTTAGAACAGATACCTTGTAGTTGATATAATAAGAGCAGTGCAAACTGCAAAAACACTTATGAGGTGTAAAGCTTTTCTCATGAGTCTTCCGAAGTTATTCGCTAACCTATGGAATGTTTTTATTAAATAAATTTAATGAAATTATAACACGCTGTGATACGTTGTTATACGGCAGTAAAACATGGGTGTGTCAAAAGAGAAACGAAAGAAAGATGAAAGCTGTAGAGATGCGATCTCTTCGGAGAATATGCGGAGTCATTTTGGCTAACTCCGAATTCACAACGAAGAGATACTTAGAAAGACAGATACATAAGCGAGAATTGTGTAGTAACAATGAAGAAGAACTTGAGTGCTTGGGTGATTTGGGCACGTCGAAAGGATGAGTGACGAAAGGGTAAGAAAAATTTATCATGAAACCAAAGGAGCGGAGTGAAAGCTGAGAGAGGGTAGGGGGAGACCTCAGTTCGAAACACTTCACGAATACCAGTATCCAATGATGCTGAAGGGAGGATCACCGTGAAATGCCGCCAGGGGACCCCGGGAGAATTTATAGAAGAGGTAAGCGGCTATGGACGAGAGAAAGAGGTATGCAGGGATCTGTGGCGTTTGGCGGCCTCAGTTCTCTCTCGGACTACCGCTAGAGTAAAGTGTAAAGCTAACATCTTCGTGTTACATTTTAGAAATATTTAGCAAAGTGGTACTAAAGCAGTAGCTATATTCAAATTCAAGAAAATATTAATATACGTCAATTCTGAACATTGTGTAGAAGTATAAGGTTTATAGAGTAAAATGGCTGAGTATCTATCCTCGGTGAGGTTACGTCTAAGGCAATCATGAAATGAAAGTACTCGTATAAAGACTCATTTCTAGTTTTAAATGTTTACTTTCAAATTTCATATTAGATTGAAGATTCAGAAATTTACGTATTTTTAAAATTATTATATAAATTACCATTGTTTGGTGGTAGAGGAGGGTTCATCTCCGTCTGGCTCACGACCACTATCATGTCAGGAACGAACCGCCAAAATATCTTATGATGTGTTCCGGTTCGATGGCATGTAAGCCAGGTTTTCCCCTTTCCCACCCATCCTTTCCCCAAAATGTGGTGGTTCCGATAACCGGACTACCCACATTATCACTCCCTTTCCATCACTTATCCTCTAGGTTTGGCAAGCACATCGTACATCTCTTGTGTTCGCTGAGTGTTCCATGGGCGAAGGTAACCACTTACCATCAGGCGGTCCTTCTGGTCGTTTTGCCATCAGTATCCATAAAAAAAAAAAAAAAAAAAAATATAAAATTACCATGTCACATCATAACAACAGGAAAACAGAATTGTGGCGATCCCAATAAAAAGCATAACATATGCATTGGGATTTCTTTAAGACAAATTCGTCTTCGTATGAAAAACAACCGCTTTTGAGGGTTCCAATGCATTAAACATTCAAATCACTATAAATCTAATATGGATTAACATTTTTAGTAAGCTAACTCTGTATTCTAAGTTTATGTGGTCATCATTATACAATATATACTGTATATATATTGTATAATGACTCTCTTTCTCTAACTATATATATATATATATATATATATATATATATATATATATATCTTTCTATATATATATATATATATATATATATATATATATATTTATAAAATATTTACATTTTATTTTCTTTTATTACTAAAATACAAATACAAATATTCTTTATTGCACACAAATAAACAAATAACATAGAAAGTATTAATGGCGTACGGCAGGCGACACTTATCGCTTAAAGCGATCTCTTCCAGAGCAACCCTTTGGATATTTAAATATGTTTTATTTCTAATACATTTTTACATACTCATTACATATAAAATTATCTCAGATATAAATTTACGACCCAAGTAACATTCACCTTAACTACATAACGTTGAGAAACGTCAAGCGTTGTGTGTCCAGTTTCCTTGATTAGCTTCACAGAGGAAGAAGAGAGGTTTGACCAAACCGGTCTAACAATTTAAGTTTTTTTTAGACTGGAAATTATACCCACTTGTTGAACATTTTACTTAATATTGGAATTCATCCAGTCAATATTTATTTTGACTGCTTAACTATTTGTAATTGGGTACAACTATTCGTTTTTATTTAAATATATTTAAATAAGGACCTTTTCTCCATATAACAGTGTCAAAATCAGAAATATTCCGTCTAGACTGGCGGTTTTACAAAATTAGAAACAAATATTGTTTCACTGTGTTATAAATAGTTCCTTATATAATATAATTTCTAAAGACATTTTTTTCGCATATTAGTAAAAGGTTTTGTTATTTTTTGTACGCTGCATTTCAAATGATCATTTAAAAACTTTTATACGTAATAACTATGGGTATTTAAAAATCATGTTTTAAGTAATAAATACCATAAATAGTAGTAAAAGCAATAAAATGATATATATTTAAATCATTGCATTTGAATGAATATATTGCATACACTAAAAGAAATCTATCCCATTTTCCCTTTCCATCTGTATCCTCCTAGGTTGGCAACGCATCTAGTACATCTCTTGTGTTATGTAGATGTTCATGTGGGCGAAGGTAACCACTTACCATCAGAGCGGTCCTTCTGGTCG
Source organism: Philaethria dido (assembly GCA_033558755.1). Taxonomy (NCBI): domain Eukaryota; kingdom Metazoa; phylum Arthropoda; class Insecta; order Lepidoptera; family Nymphalidae; genus Philaethria; species Philaethria dido. The sequence continues at coordinate 6,843 of JAKGSA010003162.1, forward strand.
TTTGCCATCCGTATCCATAAAAAAAAAAAAAAAAAAAAAAATATAAATTACCATGTCACATCATAACAACGAAATAGAATTATGCTTGTGATCCCAATAAGCATAACATATGCATTGAATTTTCTTTAAGACAAATTAAATCTTCGTGAAAAACAACCCTTTGAGGGTTGTCACATTTAAATATTCAAATCCTATAAAATCTAATGGATTAACATTTTTAGTAAAAACAACTCTGTATTCTAAGTTTAATATGGTCATCATTATACAGTATATACTAGTATATATGTTGTATAATGATATATATATATATATATATATATATATATATATATATGCTATATATATATAATAACTTAATATATATATATATATACAATATAATAACTGTAATATATATATATATATATATATATATATATATATATATATATATATATATATATATACTCTTAATATATATATACATCTCTGTATATATATATATATACATATATATATATATATATATATATATATATATATATATATATACTAATATATATATATATATATATATATATATAACTTCACGGTGTATCCCGCATACTCGTATAGCGGGGTAGGCAGAGGGAACCTCAGAACCTAGTGTTAAGACGCTCCGCTCTCTTACAACAATTCCGTTCCCCACTTTCCGTCGAATAGAGGCATTCTGTGCTGAGTGGCGGAACTCAACGCCGCGCTTTGCCTTGTTACCAAACCCAGGGAATGAAATTACTGACATTTCCTGGAGTGGGAATCGAATCCACAACCTGTCGCGTTTACAGCCGCACGCTTGTGCCTCTGCGCCACGACAGGCGTTATACTATTATAATACTACATAAAGTCCTCAGTCTGGTTTACTACCTTAGTCTGGTTTACTACCTTTGTGAAGACAAAGCAAAGCTTAACATATAGATGGCCCGCACAAGATTTTCTCAAAGGACGCTTAGGCTAGGCAGCGGCGTAAATATGCTAAAATTGAATCTTCAACCTCCAAAAATCTGACTATAAAATCCAAATTCTAGACAAAATAGTGTGGATCACTAGCAGCACGTGCCAGCGTGAAAGTGTTAAATAAAAAATATATACATACATAGCTTCACGCTGTATCCCGCATATAGCAGGGTAGTGTTAAGACACTACGTTCCCCACTTTCCGCCGAATTGAGGCATTGCGTGCTGAGTGGCGGAACACAACGCCGCGCTTTGCCTAGTTACCAAGCCCAGGAAATAAAAAAAATCCATTTTCTAGCATGAGAATCGAAGCCACAACCTTTGCGCTTTCAGTCGCACGCTTGTGCCTCTGCGCCACGATACGTTAAAAAAATATGGATAACAATATTTATAATAAATCCATTCCTAAATAGCACTTCGCCTTATTCACAAGTCCAGTACAATATCCAACAAGCATTGTTCTAATGTAATAACGGTCACATGTCCCATCTGTATTAGAAAGCAAAAAGTGAAAAAATATATTTCTCTGTGACACCCCTGAGGGATTCCGCCTACGACCAATTCCTTTATAAAAGCTGCAACTTTGCTGTTATTGTCACATATTGTACCAGCACCGTGCAGATATCATCGTCCTTCTAGTTATATTTTATTCGTTTTATTATGAAAATTTACTTTTAACTGATTTTATGTAAGTATAAAAAAATGTATATACCACAAGCTTATTACTTTTGAATTATCATCAAACTTTAAGTTGGTTTTTTAAGTGATTTCTGTCTTCTTTTGTTTCCTTTAAAGTATTTATCTTAAATATCCAGCGACTAAGTAAATATTAAAATAGATATACTTTTTTCAGTGACAAAAATATGAGAAACAAACTGTTTATGATACTAATATTTTTAATAATTATAAACGACTACGTTTATGGAAAAAATGTTAATAATACTAAATCAATAAAACTTTTCCACAAAAATACTAAGCAAAAAGAAACTAAATCTCGTGCAAAGAGGTCGTTAGATGAAGATTTTGATAAATTATTTGCATCTACAAAAGATTCCACACATTATGGTCATATCGTGGAAGGAAGAGGACAAGTTGTAAAAATACAACCGATCATTGACAAAGAACTACCATTTTGGGGCTCACGAGGTCGAAGAGACTCGTCTGAAGAAATCGTTCCAAATGTAGAATTACCAGCTTACAATCATCAAAAACATTTCCAAAAAATAAATAACTTACATAGATTATACATAAACTATGAAAACAAATTAAGAAAGGATGAAGAAGATTCTCCGTTTTGGGGTAACCGGGGAAGGCGAGACTCGGAAGAATCAGACGAAAATGATGAAAGTCAATTTTGGGCTAATAGGGGGAGGAGGCAAGATGATGAGCCATTTTGGGGAACTCGAGGTCGTCGAGAAAATATATTACGATTATGGGGAGGCAGGCGTGATGATGACGAGCCTTTTTGGGGTAATCGAGGACGACGTCAAGAGCAAGAACCATTTTGGGGCAATAGAGGAAGAAGAGAGAACGATGATCATTTAGGGACGAATAAAGCTAACAGTATTTATATCAGTAATACATTTGATGAGCCTTTTGTCAAAAATAAAAATAAATTAGAAATCAAGCTCAAAGATTCCATTTTTGAAACTATAAATCATATACAGCACAAGTTAGGAAGGTTGGAACGAAATAGACGAGAAGAGACACGATTGCCTTTTTGGAATAATAGAGGACGTGATAGTAAGCTTATGTCATTATTTAATGGAAAAATAAGAAATAGATTACATTATGTTCTAACTGATCAAAATAAGGCAGCAAAAAACGAATTACGTTCTAAAATTTTTGAGCCAAACACAGTTCATGATGACAGGATTTACGCTGAGGAGCCTCGGTACATTTTAGTAGAGCGAAGTAGCCGATCGTCGGCAGAAGATGATCCATTTTTTATTTCCAGAGGTAAGAAATACAGTGATTATGATTTAGATAACGGAACACGTGGAAGACGAGGATCGATAGAAGAACTTGTAAAATCCGTAAGGAATGATCCATATTATATAGCCAGAGGTAAAAAGCAATCTGACAAATCTAAATCTGGTAATTCAACCAGAGATAATGATGATGACTTCTCTAAAACCAAAGAGTTGATATGTTCCACAGCAGATATATTGATGTCCAAGCTTCATGGGAATAAAGAGAAAAGAGAAATTAACGATAACGAACGAAACAGAAGAACGATTTTAAAGAAACTGGCCTTACAGCTTCAAATGGACCCGTATTTTGTAAGCAGAGGTAAGAAAAACGATAAGTTATTTGAAAAAACTAATCCTGAAGAATTTATTAACAATATTGTGACAATGTGCAATTAGGCCTATTACAAAAGATCTGCGATTTGACATGGATATTAATGTTTAGATAAAAAAAATATTTAAATAAAGTTTGATAAGCCTGAAAATAAAACATTTGAAAATGTAAAAAATAAAAAAAATAGTTCGTAAGACTAGGCTGCAATATCTCACATAGAAATGTATATTA
>JAKGSA010003163.1:0-10341 GCA_033558755.1 Philaethria dido
AATGAATGTTGATTTTTTTATGTATTTTCTGTTAATATAGTTTTTAAGTTTAGGGCAAGTTTTTAAACATTTTTGCGATTTTGATAAATAATATGTATTATTTTAGTTAGGTATTAGGAAAATATTTTTTGCTATTATACGATTTTTTTCCATAGTATGGTAGTTCAAGAGAACTTATTGTTAAAACGGAGTGTCTTTATACTAGGTGTCCCCCATGATATAGTAGGTTTGTTATCTTAAAATGAAAAAATGAGAACCTAACCTGGTGGAAGTACTTAATACAAATATTTTGTTCAGCTGCACGTTTCTCACCTCGGGTAGATACAGAGAACTTATATCAATCCCGATTTTAGGTAAAAAATGGAGAACGGAGTGTTCGTTCTCTAATTTCCACCCGAAATCAAGACATTGGCAAAAAAAAAAATATTAAAGTCGTTTAAATTAAAATGTCGTGAGTGGGAATCGAACCTAGAACCATTGCATTTTCAATTTATTTCTGTCTTTCATGATATGGAAAAATCAAAAAATCATAATAGCAGGTTTAGTATTAGCTCTTCATATAGCATAATTAAAATATTCGTTCATATTGAAACTTTTATATGGCAGTGACCATTTTTTTTCTTTTTTTTCACAAAATGTTGCAAAGAATAGGGCAAGTTTTAGCATTAACCTTGTGTTACACTGTTTCTACACAATCTAGAAATATTGCTTGTTGACTGGCTAATTTCAAAGCACAGCGTTGTCATAGTGGGGAACGGAGTGTCTTAGCACTAGGTTCCCTCTGCGTACCTTGCTATATGCGGGATACAGCGGGATGAAGCTATGTATGTATGTGTGTCTATACTCTCCGTAATTTCTATTCGATAAAACGATATTCGGAATTTAATTATAGTTTTATTACGCTAACCGTGTGCTTCTATTAAATTCTATGGTCCAAATGAAAAACAAAAAAACAGAAACAGTATAAAAAACTAATTAAATTTTACATGCATTTTTGCTCGGAGAATGTTTCGAACCATAACATAATTGAGGATGGAATTTTCAATATGAAATCTGCTTTGTAAAATTAAAAAGTTAATCTCTCATCAGAAAATAAAGTAGGGGTTGTTGATTTAACAAAAATATAAGATACTCGTCATTTTGCCGCAGATCGTGGAATGTATGTAGAGAAAGTATTAGTCCTAGTGACGAGACACTCCGTTCTCCGCTTTCTGTTCGAATTCAAAATATTTTTTGGTGAGTGGTGAAATTTAATTTGTACGCGGTTGAGGTAGGCGCAAGCCTGGCGGCGCTCGCGATTGTTGAAGAAGCTAAGAGCATCGGGCTAACCTGGAGTGAAGTTAAGCGGAAAGCGCAAGACAGAGAGGAATGGCGTGACTTTGTATCTACCCTCTGCCCCGCTGTGGGGACTTAGGACTTCAAGAGAGAGAGAGAGAGAGAGGTAGGCGCAAGATGTACAACAGCGAAATCTCTCTATAATCTATTAAAAGATCTCGGACTGTCTAGAGCTAATATTAGTTCATTTCTAGCACGTATTTCGAAGGCAGCATTTTTTTTTTTTTTTTTTTTATGGATAACGGATGGCAAACGAGCAGAAGGACCACCTGATGGTAAGTGGTTACCTTCGCCCATGAACATCTACGCCACCAGAGATGTTGTAGATGCGTTGCCAACCTAGAGGATAGAGACGGAAGGGGAGGATAATGTGGTAGTCCGCTATCGGAACCACCACATTTTTGGGAAAGAATGGGTGGGAAAGGGGAAAACCTGGCTTACAGTAGGATATTGGCTTTTAGTAGGATCTTTTCAAATTTGTTTTGGTAGAGAGAGGAGTGCGAAAAGTGGAGGTGAACGTTAATGCGCATTTTAAAGGGGCCCCTTAAGCCTACACTTGGGTCGTAAGTCCCAGGCACTCTCCAAACTCCTCTATGCAACACGATGAGCCCGGCACACGCACGGTGAATCCATGGATCACTAAGGATTCTCTTCTCTGGGGTTTATCTAACCGTAGCGTTTAGTACTCTGTTCTCTTTAACTACTCCGCTAGAGACAAAGCATGAAGTGGCGGAACTCAACGCCGCGCTATAACCGGATTAATCGCGTATATATTGCATATTTTTCAATTTTCACATGTTGCTTGTATATTTTAAACTATATAATAATATTAATTTATTTTCGTGATTTAAACTGAATGTTTAGTGTTATCTTGACTTAGCTTGTTTCTTGTGCGCATGTAATCTGATCTAATGGTAATTTATTGGAACTGTTTGTAACCTTGTTGCTAGGTCATACTAAATTGTTCAGTTTAGTTCTTTAATAATGGCGCTTCGAACGCGTCAGTTGTATACAAATCACTTCACCAATGTCACGTTGTATGGAAATCTCACAAGGAGAAACAAAGGGATAAAATTACACCAAGATGAATTGCTTGTTAATAATTAAGATTTTAACAAAAAAAAACCGAATCCAAAGAAAATGTGCTAAAAAGTAGAATTATTACGGATATCTCATAAACGTGGTGACACACACATAAAAATACTGTCGAATTGAAAACCTCCGTTTCAAGAGCAGTTAAAAAAGAGATAAAGTTATACTATAATAAATTGCATGTGAAAAGAAATCCAGTATATACTAAATTTTGACTTTGACCATGACAAATTGCACACCCATCAACTTCCGTCCACAGCCAATATTAAAAACATAGCTTATAGCCTATTAAGTTACATCATACATTAGGTAATAAAAATGCGATTTTTTCCATAACCCATATAATAACTAATAACAGTGCTAAGCCCACATGGCATGGGACGATAATATTCCAGAGAAACGAATAGAATTTTAACAAGGGTCTTTGATGTGGCAATGAATAAACGATTTGGGACATTTTACGATGTGCCCGGACGGATTATACGGTACCCGTAACGCGTTGACATGGGTACTGTAGTGTATTCTTTGTATGTGTTTACTTGTGTGATTCTACTGCTGAAATCATCTTTTCAATTTTTACTTAGTTACTGGGTTTGGTAACAAGACAAAGCGCGGCGTTGAGTTCCGCCACTCAGCACGCAAAGTGGGGAACGGAGTGTGAGTTAACACTGGGTCCCCTTTGCCTACCCTGCTATATGCAGGATACAGTGTGAAGCTATGTATGTATGTACTTATTTACTTTTCTTCGAAGAGTTATTCAGAAGTTAATGTGATTGGTTGTGAATTCGATTCCTATTTAGGGGAATGTTTTTTTTTATTTTTTAGCTACATACTGTATTCCGCTCGTAAGCAAAAATGCAGCATTGAGCTCTACCGCTTAACACTCAATGTCTCTGGAAAGCGACGAGCGGTTAAAATAATACGTTAAAGTACAATTATTTTCAAATTCGAGTCATCTCAAAAGCAGCGAACGGAGTGTCTTCATACTACTTTCACTCTGACAACCTTGCTGCGGGATAAAGGGTGAAGTTATTTTTTTCACTTAATATTTATGATCAATGACGCGGACTATCAAGGACCCCTGGTATAATATAATATATAAATAAATTATATTATATTTTTGTAAGCCAGCATAGAATATAGGATCTAACGTAAATAATACATTGTATTCATGTTATTCAATATCGGATATTGAAAAGCAATTTTATTTGTCGTCTCATGATTTGTATCAAATATATTGTGGATCATATCTAGAAAATATTAACGAATATTGGCTAGAATATCATTTTGGTTTTATTATTTGGGTCTTTTAAGCCCTAATTAAATACCTACCTGCCTAAATCACTTACTTTGGTAAGGGGGAACGGAGTAAAGTGAGAGGAACTTGGACAATGGAAGCTTTAACCCAACATTGGGTCACCGTTTTCCGCCCGAATTCAAAATATTGAGTCTTAAGTGGCGGAACTCAACGCCGCGCTAAGTCTTAGCAGAGCGGAGAAATGAACGTAATTTAAACATAATCATTTCTTTGAGTGGGAATCGAACTCACAACCAATCGGATTTGTAGACGTTATCCGACTGCGCTACGACTGCTTCCAGAATATTCTTTTGCCTTTATCATTCTTGAAGTTTCGGACCTTATAAGTCTTACAGGTCTTTTAAATATAATATTTAATTTTAGCACATCAAGACGTTCAGTCTTCCGTCCATGTTGCGGCACTGATACTAAGACTGTATGTTGAATTTCGAGCCAGGAGAATTTACAGTAGGTCCGGTACCCGGCCCGGTAAATTCGTAGATTGCTAAGGAGTTACTTCTCTTTGCATTCCTTCCATGCTTTTCAGTTTCTTCAATTTTCTAAGAACTCAAGCTATTTAAGCTCGAGGAGTGACTTGAATAGTATAAACGTGAAATTATTTAAATGTTTAAGTAAGTCTAAACAGTGGTCGGTGTAATGAATACTTAAGAATACAACTGCAATAACGACTAAGTTCATTTAAATTGTATATATATTAGCACATTATGGGATAGTTTATTTTAAATCTATATGTAACCCGCGACTTTGTTTCTTATATTAAACTTGTCTTTTCCCATTTTCGTAGAAATTTCGAGAAATAGTTCTCCTCTACTCTCTTCAAGCATTTTTTTTACATTGTACCCCGCATATAGCAGAGTAGGCAGAGGGAACCTGAGAATCTAGTGATAAGACACTCCGTTCCCCACTTTCCGCCGAATTTAGGCATTGCGTGTTGTGTGGCGGAACTAAACGTCGCGTTTTGCCTTGTTACCGAACCCAGGAAATGAAAAATTCCAATTCCTGGAGTGGGAATTGATCCCACAACCTGTCACGTTTACAGTCGCACGCTTGTGGTTCTGCGCCACGACACGCGTTTTTTATATTAATCTTGATAAAACAGTCTTTTTCATTTTTATTAGAATTTCGAAAAATCCTCTTTTGGTGCTTTCCTCTACAGTTCCTAAGAAGCTTACATGCCAAATTTCAGCTTTCTATGGGCTGTAGTAAGTAAGTAGAAAAGTCTGTACGTTGTTTGTAATCAGTAACAAGCGTTTTATATATGTATATAATGTTTATATAGATAATTCCTTTCACAATAAGATGCAGTAAAAGGAAAATTATTTAAAATAATTCAAAATTTACTCGTCAAATTTCAATTAAATCTAAGTGGGGCCAGTGGGTTAAAACAAGTACCTGTTACCGTCAAAAATGCGATTGCTTGTGGGTTCGATTCCCACTTGGGGTAATCATGTTTAAATTATTTTCACTTTTCCGCTCTAAAGAGAGAAAGCGCAGTGTGGAGTTCCATCATTTAATATAATATTTCAAATCCGGACGGAAATTGGCGAAAAGTTTCTTGACACTAAATTAAAAAAACAGACTTAAATTACTTATACTTATTTCGGCGGAGTGTCTTAACACTAGGTTCTCTGGTTCCCTCTGTCTACCCTTCTATGTGCGGGATACAGCGTGAAGTTAAAAAAAATATAAAAAAAACCTTTAAACACGTTAAAACAAAATTCTATCATTCAAGTACAACAAACAGGGTTGCTACCGGAAGCAACATGTCCACTGAAGTAATAAACCAAGTAAGACTAGTCAAGTCGCACAAGTTTGCATATTGTTGTGACGTGCACGACTGCGGGCTTGTTTTGGGCTGATGTATGATTAATATGAGTACGTCAGAGCGGCTTTGTTGCCTTCCCTCAAACACCAGTCCTCCGGCTGTGAAGATTTCAATTGTATTTAGGTATTTAGCTGTATGTGGAAATTTTGTGTACACAACGATTATCTAAGTAATTTAAGTTCATTTTTAACACACTTTAACAGAAATTTTGAAATATCGAAATTGCATACTATCATGTATGACGTCATGTACGACGACCAATGTCAATGCAATAATATGAGAAAAAAAACGATAAAAATTAAAAAAAAAAATACTACTTATATACATAGTTAAGTTTAAGTAAGTTTATTACTCTAAGTAAATATATTAATCATTTGTACACCAACCCATATCTTTTTGTATTGTGTTCTAACTTTTAGTGGGGTTGCCTGGAAGAGATCACCTGTGGTGATAAGCCCGCCTTTACACTAAACTGTTTTCTCTTCTTGTCTTTGTTTGTTTAATTTCATTGTGTATTTATATTTTTGTTGGTGTAATAAAGTATTAAATAAATAAATAATAAATAGTTTTACGCTAGCTTGCTAGCTACATAGCTTTTAATACAGGGGAATTATCATATATAAAATAATTTCTTCACTCTGTTAAAGCTACGTTGAACTCTGACATTCACACAATATCTAAGGTTTTAATTCTTTGGTAAGCAGGGAACAGAGTACCGACATTAGGTTCTTTCTGACGCTAGAACATACATATATACATACATACATACATACATAGCTTCACGCTGTATCCCGCATATAGCAAGGTAGGCAGAGGGAACCTAGTGTTAAGATACTCCGTTTCCCACTTTCCGCCGAATTGAGGCATTGCGTGCTGAGTGGCGGAACTCAACGCCGCGCTTTACCTTGTTATCAAACCCAGGAAATGAAAATACTAAACTTTTACATTTCCTGGAGTGTTAATAGAACCCAAAACCTGTCGAGTTTATGCCGCACGCTTGTGCCTCAGCGCCACGACAGGCGTTTTAGACTGAAACTAGAAAATGTCCTGAATTTCCTCTCTTCCCACCTGAAAAAGTTAACCATAAACGCCATAAAATATTAGAGCCTACATCTGTTTAAAATAATGACTTCAGGTGGAGCTCAAATAATAATTACAAAAGGGAAAAGCGTAAGTCTCAGTTGAAAGAGAGAGCAACGTTTTTTGAACAACTCGTAACTAAACTGCGAAGTTTAACGCTCGTATTTATTTACATATAAAAAGCCAAAGCCTGTAAAACAACAATTTGACTTCCGACTTGTTTTGTTGACTTATTGCTGTGAAACTTCTAGAAATGTGGATTGGGCAAGAAAATGTTGAAAGCAAAGCGTGAAGCTTTTTATCACGGCATAGCAGGCAGGGAGTGAACATAATGTTAAGACACCTGTCATTTCCACCCATTCGCGATAAAGCGTCTTGAAGGGAACTCAACATATTGAAATATATTTCCAACATAATATAATAGAGTTGTCAATTTATTAATTAATAATTATTTTTTTACGGTACATTCCAATATATTCTTACTTTTCTCCTTACTAATCTTCACACTTTAAAGAACTATGTGGGACGTCACATAAACAAGTTCAGTACATACAAATAATTTATAGCACACCTGTTTGAACTGAAACAACAAGAGTTTTTTAGTAAGTCTAGCACTCACCATTTCTTAAATATTATCAGTATTTACTGCACTGTAATTTAAAGTAGCAATAAGTCTGATCTATACCAAATGAGTGATCGCACTCGTTAAAGTCAGCGATCCATTTACTGGTAAAGCAGATCATACACTTTCCACCAGAAACATCTTTAAAAACATCTGATTTCGGGCAATTTGAGAGATGGAGATTTATTATACTGATTTTGGGGTCGTAAAGTCACCACTTTATAGCGAGAATTTATACTATTCTCTTCATTTTCCTACCCATAGATCTATGTGTCTGGTTTTTAATAAAATCTTCAAAAGACAGTCAGTACTCCAAACTTTATAACTGTTTGTTCCCATATCGTATTGTAACGACTGGGGCAGTATTTAAATGAATATCAATTTATCTAAATATATAATATAAATTAACATGAATAAATTAATCTCATTTTAAATAGATAAAGTTCAAGTAGTATGCTGAGAGCGGGAGAGCTCAGTATTGTCAGGAGCGTAAAACCGTCCATAGCGTGTGCTGAGGAAAGCGGGCCGCGTTCGTGTATTGCCGAGAGCGTAAACTGTCGAGTAGTGTGCCGAGAGCGGAGGCGCTCGTGTATTGTCAGGAGCGTAAATCGTCAAAATAGTGGTGGATTTATTTAAACAAATGAAATCGAACACAGGCTGGCTGGGGCCTTCTGCTGATTAAGGTGGCGGCAGACAGGTACGAATTATGAAAAATATATTATGCTGTACGACGTTCCGGGTTGTCATAACAGTTGCGCGGCATATATAGGGAGGCAGCACTGTGGGTGTGTGGTTGAGTCTGCGGACTCGAACCGTATTTGAATACGAAATATAATAATGAAGTAACATGGCATGCGAGCGGTCGGGTCTGCGGACCCGTACCGTATTTGAAGTGGATATGGAAAATAATATGTAGAGGGTTCGCTACATATAATGAGTTGAAGTGAGGTGAACCACCGCTATAGTAGTGTTGGTTAGTTAAACTGTGTCGGAAGGTTGTCTTGTATTGCGTTAGCGATACTTGTATAACAGAGAACTTCCGTATAACGTTGTGATATGCGACTGTCGGGGTTCGGTAAGCTCTATGGGCTACTGATAACCGATGTCGGTGACGCGACCTAATATTGCTTTGCATCACTGGACCCGAATGCGTTTGGGTTAGGTGAACCGCTATAGTAGTGTTGGTACATAAACTGTGTCGGAAGGTTGTCGTGTATTGCGTTAGCGATACTTGTATAACAGAGAACTTCCGTATAACATTGTGATATGCGACTGTCGGGGTTCGGTAAGCTCTATGGGCTACTGATAACCGATGTTGGTGGCGCGACCCAACGTTGCTTTGCATCACTGGAGCCGAATGTGTTTGGCTTAGGTGAACCGCTATAGTGGCGTTGGTCGGTTATATCATGTCTACTGTTGTCTTGTGGTAGTGTAAGCGAAACTTGTACGGCGGATGACGTTGATATAACTGGTGACACAATTAAACTTAAACCTTATATAAGCGTTCTACTATTGAACTGTGCTTCGATGTGTGGTGAACGGGTGTGTGGTGCTATTTTATGTCCCAAGTTCTGGTGTATGTAGTAGTGTCCGCCTGTTTGTCCGTCTAGCGTTATGTTCATAGTAGAGTGCACGGTCAGTTTTGACAAGCGACTGCTGGGTGCGTGTCGTGCGGTTTTATAACATAATCGGCCGCCTAGGGGTTGCGCGTTCGAACTGATAGGCGTACCAAACGGCTCAGATTGGTGTCACAAGCCAATCTACGTTACAAATAACAAACGTTATAAGATAGAAATAAGCGTAACATTAATTATAAGAAAGATCCGAACTCATATGCGTATCGACGGCTTAGGTTGGTCTCACAAGCCAATCTTCGTTACGAATAACAAACGTTATAAGATACAAATAAGCGAAACAACGACTATGAGAAATATCTCACGTAATATATATAAGCGTAACAATACTTTTAAGAAATATCTGAACTGAAATGCAAACTAGCGACTTATATTGATCTCACAAATCAATGGTTATAATGAAGTACAACTGTAACATATATTAGAAATGAGTGTAGTACCTAAGAAAGATCAAATGATATATGAATATATGAGCGTAACTCTAGTTATAAGAAAGTTCAAATACAAATTAAATGAGCGAAATACTAGTCTTAAGAAAGATCATATACGATATTAATAGTATTCAAAAATAATAGCTAACTAATAATTGATCATTTGCTGAGGCATCGTAAGTATCATATACGTTAACTGTTCCGTTGTGTCCCGGAGGGTTCATAAGACTGCGTGGTTGTTGCAAAGTTCAATCAGTCAGGCAGGAATTCACGGCAAAGTGGCGGGGCGGTGCCATTCTGCTTTCGGTTCTCTTTTATGACTTTATTTCATAGTTATAATTGAGGGATTGAAAGGACGCGCTCACGGCTTGTCTTCGGATGGGCTGAGAGTGATTTCAACGGAAACGTCTATGTCTATGATACTTAGTAATTATTATAAATCATACCTTTTCTAACACTGTTACCTCTGAATCTCTAAAAGAACTTGAGTTACTTACGAATATAACAATAATGGATCTTAACCGCGAGACGTATCATGAGCCAATTTACTAATATTATTTATTTAGGTAGAAAAAAAAAAATTGAGAGGTGGAAAACGTTACAATTGCAATGCAATGCAACATGCAATGTCCCGATTTCTGGTGAAAATTGGAATATAGAGTGTCTTGACAATAGTTTCTTTCTGACTAAACTGATATGTACAATGATATTAATAAACGTGAATCTGCTAAAAAATATATTACTTAAAACATCTAAAGATCCAACGGAGATCTGCTGTGTGCTCTATATGTACTTCATAGAGAATAAAAAAGATAATCTACTTCAAAGAAAATTCATTAAATTATGAATAACTTAAAATCTATTCGTCAAATTTCTATTCAATTTAAATGGCACCACACCAGAAGCACTAGCTATCATATTAAAAAATATTCATCAAAATTGGTTCATCCACTAAACCAAAAATACAGTCGAATTGAGAACTTCCTCCTTTTTTTTTTTTTTTT